>MU223152.1:642136-684821 GCA_018584345.1 Thuja plicata
TTGAACCACTTTCTTCCTTTCTAGCGATCAGGCGACTACGGCCTGATACCCATCCAGCTACTGACAGATGTCACCCGATCATTGGTTCCTTCTTTACACACTGGGGAGCTACGTCACCATCCCTGCTCTGGCGACATCCCGACTGAGTAACACTGTAAACATCAAACAGTTAGTCGCATAGTCTGAGCTGTTATCTCTTAACCGCCGTTTGATCTGGAGACTACGCGACTGAAGGCATTGCTAACTGTTAGCTGTGGTATGACTTAGCGATAACGCGACAAAGGTTAATCGCGAAGTCAGAGCATTTTTTCCCAACTGTGGAAAACATCACGCGATCACCCAACTAACAGTGGGCCCCGTTTCTTTACAAAGCTTATGACATGGTGATCCCGCAACAACCCGACTAAAAAGAGATCGCAAAGTCTCAGAAAGAAGAGGGAATATTCTATTTTTTAAGGAGACTTTGCGACAAAGGAAAAAGCAGAGTCGGGAGACAGAATGGAATATTCTGCTGGGATTACGCGATGAAGCGACATGACTTAAAACACATGCTTTAAGTGACACAAAAAGGTAATGATGAAATATAAGACATGGCAAAGGGTTTTAAAATGCATCATTTAACACTTGATTGCTAGGGTTTTTACAAGGTTTTGACAATTTAGCAAGGTAAAGGCATGAAAACCTGAAAAAATTGCAGAGAGCAAGGCAAAGGACAAGGCAAAACAGCAAAAATGGGAAATATAACCAACACAACCGTTGGTGTTCCTGTGGGCAACACATATTCAGTATCTAAGTATTGAGTAACATCATTACCAATACCTGATAAGTGGAGTCTTATTCTGCTCTGCCATGAAGCAAAATTGTCTTTTTTCAACTTGGGCACATCTCGTATGTTCACCTTGTGATCTTTAGCTTAGATCTTGAAACCTTCCTTTCTAAGCACACAAGCTCTGATACCAATTTTTAGTAATAACTGAGAGGGGGGGGTGAATCCGTGGCCTCAAAATTTAATCCTTAAATCAACCCTTCAAACTTATAACCACAAATTATGTCTCAAGTTATCTTCCATCCTACAAGATGAATTCCATGAAATACTTATATCAATTTACTACTTGTTAGATTGCTTTGTTGAGCCTTCTTCTGTATGTTTACTGATAAGCAGTCACCTATTTACCGAACCACAGTAAATATGTAGAGTATACCGATCAATCCAGGATTAACTATGTAAGATACAAAATAGTAAAGAAATGAATTATACACACATAACACATGATTTTTTAATGTGGAAACCCTGTTAAGGGAAAAACCATTGGGACCGGTACCCCAAATTTTCACTCTTCTGATGTGAGCCCTGTTAAAGGTTACAAACACACAGTTAGGTGTGACCTTGTTAGAGGATTTATAAATAGTTTGTCAACTAGTATTTGGCATCTAATGCTACTGTCCTTGATCAAACGCTCACTTGGATTGTCACTAGGTATCGAGCATATCCAATGCTACTTTTGTGATCAAAATTTTTGATACTCCTTGGGATGTATCTCAATTGAAAAAGACTTTTAAGTCCTGCTCGGTTAAGAGGATTATATGCTTCAATGGTTAAATTGAAACACTAATGATTTGTTCATACATACAAATCAATTACATATTTTTAGATCTATTGTAGGTCCATTACTTCACTAATCAATATAATCAAATATATACCTTTGCTCCACACTTGTTCTGCTCTGTGATTCTTGTCTCACTGTTTGTCAGTGTCTGCAGAATCTAGCTCTTCCTTTAGCTTGTTGATCAGGACTGAAATGAAGACTTTCTTCTCCTTCGAATTTTCTTTAGCATCTTTCCTCTTCTCTTGTTCACCCCACAATTCATAATGAATTGGGTTTGTATCTATATAGACATGATTTCCCCTTTTCTTGGCTTTCTTTATTCTTGGCATGTTCAACAATTCTTGCTAATAGATTTAAATCAAATCTCCAGTTTGATCTCATAGAGATCTTCTTGCCAACTAGACAAAGCATCTTTAAATCAATTACTTATCTCTGGCTTTATCTGGATGATTAAAACAATGATAAGTATCTATTAACTCTATCTTTAGTTTCTTGAAAGCTAAGCATTTTTTCATTTCTGAACTCTCTATTTTGTTGGTCAATACTTCAGTTAGTCATCGGTGATAACTGGCTGTTCCGTCAGTGTGACTTCAGTTGTCATCGAGATCTCCATCCTTTCTTTTCTCCATCGGACAACACTGAAACTTTTCTCATCGGTAATGCTATGTATTTCCTTGTTGGGGAACACTGTGACTTTGTTCTTTTTCTCTGACCATCAGGTGCACTCTATCGGTGTATATAGTCACTTAGTGAATACTTAACTTATATGCATTACTAATAGCATAGCCTTTAATTCATAGGTTCTTTGAAGTCTTTGGCAGTACATCCATGACCATATAGATTATATCAAGTTGACATCAATGACAATACAATATATTAACTAATTTAATGCCTTGCATGATCATCAACTCAATATCTTCAAGCATTCAATTAGTTACATGTCATCACATAATAGTTGAGTTACCGAGTGCAGAAAGGGGTAATGCACTTGCAGAGCATAAAGACTCTTAACAACATTAAGGTTGATGCATACTTATAGACATTTTGTAATAATTTTTTGTAATAGTTATGATTTTAGAAATCCCATCCAGTGGGTAGGCCCTAATAGGTCTTATTTTGTAAATCCTTTAATCGGGTACATCTCTTAGATGAGAGATTGTAAAATTATTTCATCAGGTAGACTGACTAAGTCTTTTTATACTCTTGACCAAATATAGTACTCCTAACAGGGTAAACTATCTAAAGTAGCTAAATTTGTAGCTCTAACCGAGCAACGTTTATTCTACAGAAGTGAAGGATTGTGGGTTTCATCGCCACCACAATTTTTTCCTCTAACAAATGATTTTTGCGTGACCAAAAAACATGGTGTTATGTTTCATGGTTTATTGATTCACTTTATATGCTTTTCAATGTTTCATGCAATGTATTCAACTTGGTAAATTGTCAGCATTGTATGGTAAAATTATTGTGAGTGTTGATTCACCCCTCCGCTCTCAGCACTTACCTTTCCAAAAGATTAATCCATCAAATTTTACTTAGGGTGGTATTTTTCAAATCACACCTTGTCATATTTTCATGAGTAGGTTGATATGGCTCTAAGCTATGATTATTCTCAAACTAACCAGAAGGAAAATCAATTAGTGTACACTTTATAGATCACATAGCTTGTGCTAAAAATCTTCCAATATAATAAAATGTCATGCTTCTATTCCAATATTAAATGCCTTCACTTTGTTTCATCTTTAGTATAGTGGTAAAAAATATGGATGCCAAATGAGAGATGTACAAAAAACATAATTTACAGCTTCTCCAAGGATATAGTTAACATATTCACAATATTAATTCTAGTAACATATTTATGAGAAAAGAAACAAAATGATTTGTCTTGTAAATTGTCTTAATTTTAAGAATAAAAATAATAGTGAATTTTTAGAACTTCCAAAGTGGAATCCTCAACTAATGTTAAATGAAATATAAGAGGCTTTGGCTACTTAAATATTTGCATAAGATGATCATGATGTCTACTCAAAATGGATTCCTTGAATTTGGTGGATCACTTGACTGTTCTTTTTCACTTTTGTACTTCTATAAGATTAACCTCTTTGCCAATATTAATACCATTTTTAATTACTTTTCCTCAAATATGATGGACCTTATTTAAGACTCTGCACATCTATAAAAAAATTCTCTACAAATATAAATATGGGTTTTGGATCATGTCTTTTTGTCATATACGATGACCAAACTAGTCATTTATTTAGTCATTTACTTGTGAAATGCAAATAATTAGTAGAATTTAGTCATTTTTAGTCATGTCAATAAAACGTTTAGTCACCTAGTCATATATTTTCCAAATTCTACTAGTGAGATGAATGTGTACCAAATTAAGCACATCCTCGACCTCAGCAAGAGTTCTCGGTGCTTCTTCAAAATAGCTTTGAGCACTCAACAAAGCAATACTCTAATGTGATATGCAGCGAACACATAAATCTTGTAAGTTGGTAAGTGGAATATGTTGCGATTAATGGGAAGTAGTACTGAGAGGGGAGGGGTGAATCAGTACCTCTAAAACTTTTAACTCTTTTCACCTTTCATCATTAGTAATCATTCTTTATTGTATTACTGACCATTTCTAATGTTCTTCTTATGCATGTAACATTAAATCATAATCTTTAATTGTTTGCAACATTCATAGAAACATTCATGAAAGTAATAAACACATAATACAAGATATGATATCACAGAAAAATCTTGTTAGGAAGTAAAAACTGCGGTCAGGATGGCACCCACAAAACTTCACTATCTGCATAATTGAAGGGATCCAGTAAAGGTTTACAATTGATCACTTCTAATGATCTAACCTGTTAGGAGTATTAAAGTGGAGACCTGTTAAGATCTACTCTGTTGAGATCTTTAGCAACACTGATTTAAGTGTGCACTCGGTTAAGAGATTTACAATAGGACTGTTAGGTTCACCTTTCTTGAAAGTATTTCTTAAGTGTACTACACTTGTTAGAATGAGTACAATATGTTTGACCTGACTATATGCAATCTATGATTGTTGATTAGAGTTCCATTAAATTTCTCATAATATGAATATCACCTATAGTGATTGATTAATACCTTTTCATTGCTCGTCGGTAGCTTGTGTTCTATTCTTGAAACTGATTTGATCCTTTTCTATCCTTCTACATGAATTCTCTTGTTTGATCCTTAGATTCTCTCAGTGGCTACACTCATCATCAAACAACATGTTCACAATATATTGAGCATCTATTTATATAAGTATTTGACCTATTCTAGAATCACGCATTACAATGTTAACTGTTGAACCAAGGTTTACAACTTGACCTTGATCCTTTAGTTAGCATGTTTTAAAATAGTTAAACTGATTAAAACAATAATTATTACATTTCTTCCTCCACACATAATGGATTTAAAATAAAAACAAGAAGCTAAATATACAAGTTCGTTGTTTTATCTGACGTGGAAAGTCAGATCCACTTTTTGCAGGATGTAACTGACTGTCAGTTCTTGGTCATCAGGTTGAACTGAAAGTCTGTCAGCATTCCTTTGTTGAATTGATCATTGGGTTCCCTTCATCTTTCGGGTTCCTTTCTTTTCTATTTCGTCGGGTTGCACTTTTGTTACTCGTCGGATTCCTTTATCCTTTTTGTCATCAGGTAACACTGAATAGTGTTTGTTGGGATGCTTTGAACTTGACAGTTTTGAATAACCTTGGCGTCAAGTAGTGTTGTGCCTTGTCTTTCAGTGTAGTGTAAACCGATGGTGTATATCATGTTTTTCCTTATATATACTTATGGAAAAATATAATGCCTTCAATCTCCCCCTTTGACATTAGTATCAAAAATTTATATGTGCATAATACTAAAGTGTTTAGTCTGTACACCATATCTATATCTTTATCATTATATGACTCCCCTTAACTGTATGCATCGGTATAGTATAAGTATAATGTACATGTATACTTTCCTCTGTACTATAAATTCCCTTTTCTTTTCTCTTTCAAATGAATAATTGTACACATCATTTCCTCCTTTCATTTCCCCCTTTCTTTTACTGTCACTGTACATATCACTTCCCCCTTTATTTGATACTCATGAAAAAATGTACAACTTATAAGATGCCAAAAATGTGTAACTTACAATGTGTCAAGAATATGTGAGTGGGTGTTCTTGATATCTTTGATAAATTTCTCCCATTTTTATTTTAGGAGTTCTAGTCCCATGTGCTCTAGCTCTAGCCATGCATTCATATCATAAATGTTGTCTAGGACAGACATTTCTGGGGTGGCAATGTTTTGTGAAGACATCTCTCCATCAACCTTGGGTGTCTCTGTAGATTTTTCTTTGATTTTCTTCTCCGACTCATCTTATTTTTCTTCTTCACTCTTTTCTTTCTGCATTTCCTCTTCTACTTTTTGTGCTTCCTCTTTACTTTGATCAATAGAATTATCTTTTTGATCATCGATTGCAGCTTGTTCTGCAGTTGTGTCCTTTGTGTCATCTGTGGTGTCTTTTTCTTCTACATCACCCTTGTCCTCGGGTGTGCTTGTATCTTCTGCAGTAGATCCTTCATTACCTTCTAGTATATTGTTGGCCTTCATCAATACTGGCATATTGCTTTGTGTGCTAGCTTGGGTTGTATCTAGAGTGGTGTCCTTCTTGCCGGTTGGGTCTTTTTGGGTAGTGACATCTTCATATTTTTGTAGTTGTTGTGTAGGGTTTGGTTCTGTTGTGTCAATGAATGAAGTGTCTGGCCATACTTCATCAAGAACATCCATGTCCTTATTGGCTTGGGTCTCCATTTGTTTTTTCTTGATCTGATCCTTAATTGATATGAATATAACATCATCTTCTTTTTGAGGATCCTTATCAGAGTCATAATGTGTGATGTCTTGAATGTCAAGATCATCCATGACTTTGTCCAAATCTATTGGCTCCATATCTTCAACATTGTCTAAAGCAATGTGCTAAGGACTTGCCTTGTCTTTCTCCTCCTCTCTATGAGGTGTGTCAATGAGAAGTAACTGTTCATCATGACTTTTTGACTTTGCAGGCAGATCTAGGAGTTGTCTCCATTTAGTCTCAGTCATTATGTCTAGCTCTATAAACTTATCCTCTAGCACTTTGTAAGCTCTTATCTTGGCTACAAATTTTCTTGAGTGCTTCTTCATTTTTTCTTTGATTTCTTCTATCTTATATTCGGGAGGCATAAGTGTGACAAGTACCCTCTCCCTTCCTTCCCTTTCAGTTTGTAGAGCATATGACCATTGTTGAGATATTCTATTACCCATCTCTTTGGGTATTTGGTTGACAAATTCAGCTGGTACATATTTGAATTTTACCATTGACTTGATGATTTCCTCTTGTATCTTATTTTGGTCCTCTAGTTTGAGTGTATCCCATTGTCTGATTTTCTTATCATACATGGTGCCAAATGCAACAATAGATTCAACAGCCTCATCAATTGTTTGATTTCTAAAATTCTTCTTCACTACATGAGGCTCATCCTCTTTAGAATCCTCAATGTCAGCTTTAATCCTGACCATTATTTTTCTCCTCTTTGTAGGTGTTTGTTTCTTAGTTTGCTAATTTGTTTGCTTTGTTGGCTGCTTCCTCTTATAGGTCCTTACTTGACCTTTCTTGAGAGGTGTGATATCATTCTTAGCCATTTGACTTCTTTTCCTCTATTTCTTTGTAGGAGGTGGAGGTGTATCAAATTTAGTTGCCTCAGAATCTGATTTCTTCTCATCTTTCCCTTCATTGATAGTACCCTACTCATCGGTTTCCTCTATTTGTTCTTGTTCCTCCTCATTAACTGATAGAATCTTTTTAAGATTCTTAACCATTTTATTCTTTGTGTTGACAATATTTTTGATTTATAGGCCTCTTTTTATCTTTGACCTGGCCTCTTCATAGGTTCCAAACCTTGGTTGTTTGTTTTCAATTGGCACATTGATCAATGCATCAATAGCATTGGTTGCTTGATCTATGTTGATTTCATAATCAAGAGGGGCTAACCAAGCTGTCCTTGGTACAACCGGTTTTATGTGGGTGAAATTTGTATCCACCATAAAAAAAATATGTCATCCCTATGTTTTTCAATCAATTGCTCAGGGATCCTTACCCTTTCCATCATCTTTTCCTTGAATTCAAGGAAGTATGCAGTCATAACTGAATCAAATTTATCTCCTAGTAACTTAATTAGTTCACTAATTTATAGTGTCACCAGCTTTGTAGTGTCCCATTTCACTTTCCTACTGAAGGAAAGTATTCTTGAAAATAGAAAAATATACACATGATAAGTGAGCCAAACTTACATGTGTTAGTCTTTTCCGACCTTATTGTGTTCATGTTCTCATCAAGTTGCTTTAGCAGGATCTCACACAGATCCATCTGAATTCTCTTTGTCACTATCTTGTAAGTTGTGCTTACAGATGTTGACGATATGTTTTTCATCCTGCTTGCCTGAAAGATCTTGTAACCAATCACACATGCACTGAACCTCAGTTCCTCGTCGGTGATGGTGTTCACTTTAAGACCACTGTTATCCCATTTAGCTTTTGTGAGCTTTTCAAATTCTATCCTGGAAGGATGCTTGTGAGACTTAGGCTTGTTGGTTATTGGATAACCAGTGACAACATGAAGGACATCCTTAGTGATTTGCTTAGGTTGATCTAGCCATAACTTCTGATCATGCATTCTGCTAAGTACCAACCTGATCCTGTCAGTTTTGAAGTCCCTCAGGAAATATAGGGCATTTGTTATTCCCCTTACTTGCATATACTTATGTTTATATTTTAGGTTTCCTTCTACATCACAAAGCTTCTTGTAAGCTTCATCCATCTCCAGATCACCTATTTTAGCAATCTTACAATGAATATAGGACATTACGTCCTCTATTAATAAAACCCTAGGTGGAATCTTGGAGAATGCTCTAGTTTCATCCGGTTGTGATGCAATCTCCATGCATATCTTACACTTGGGCTCCACACAAGTGTTGTTCTTAATTAACTTAACCACATTCTTCTTATCATTCTTGATCTTAGCGGTTCTTGAAGTGGTTGCCATCATTTTTCAAAATTTAGGGCTCTCTTGAAAATTATGATAGATTTCTTTGGTGCCCTCGGTACTTACTTTGATCTGTGATACTGGTGAATAATCTATTTGTTGTGTCCTGGATCAAGTCGAGGATGCTCTTTTATTGCTCTGGTATCGCTCTACTTTTTCTCTTCAAATCACGGGTGCAAAATGAAGTGCTCTTGTTGAGTATTTATAGATTTTTTCCCTAATTCTGTCATAAATGCTCAATGAATCATTAGGTCATGAAGATGGATTTTATCGGGAAGACTTTCAAAGTCATCATCGGGGTTGTCAGGATACTCAGGATGGCTGTTAATGTTTTTCTTTCACCGATGGATATCGGTGTTCTGTCATGACAACTTTATAACTTTGCTTCCTTACCGACAGGTGTCAGATTACATTAGCAACTTAGCCATTTTAAGTGTTGACCGACAATTTTTGGTAAGTGTAAATAGCTCATCCATTATGTTCATCTATGATTTTTGGTATGTGTATATCGACAGGGTTTTTTTCTCAGAATTGTAACAAGTAACATAATATGCATCTTTATTTATGCAAATTTTGACTATGTATCAATTTGTATAATGGAAATGATGCAAAATATGACTTGGTATAGTGCAGTTCCATACTTACTTGTTCATCTTAAGTGGGGGTGGTCATGTCACTAGATCCATTGGATGGGGTGTCACCATTTTTTGCATTTCTTGGTCCAGCTTCATTATTGTTTGAATCTTTTCTCCACATTTTGTCTCTTTCCCTCTGGATATCTTCAATGGTGTTTCCATTGGGATATATGCTTGTCTCTGTCATTCGGTCTTTGCAGTCTTTCTTGAGATGACCAACTTTGTGATAGTGTAAGCATGTCATTCTGGGGTTTGTCTAGCCTATAGACCTTTTGGTCCATGCTCTCATGCAGTTTGCAACAATGTGACCATATCTACCACATGTATATTTTTTCCATGTACTGTAGTCCCATACATATTGATTACTGATTCTCTTTGGTTGATAGGGAGTTTCTTGACCTTTAGGCTTGCATGCTTGCCTTTTCTTTTTCCAGCATTCATTAGTTGTGTGCCCATTCATCTTGCATGTATGACAATATTTGTCCATGTAGGTTTCCTTCTTTGTTTGTTCCATCTTAGACTTACATTCATATGCTTTATGTCCTTTCTTGTTACATTTATAACAGAATCCTATGAATGAAGATGTAGATTTAGGAATACCTTTCATTTTGCCTCGGCATACATTTGATGTGTGGCCTTTCTTTCCACAATGCTTGCATTTTAGCTTTCTTGGTCTTGGATTTTCATAGACATTCTTTGGATTGGCTTGATTTGATGATTCTCCATTTTCAGTAAATCCTAGACCGTTGTTGTTGTTGACTCTTTGTTGTCCTTCAATAAAATCATCCATTATTTTATTTCTCTCTTTAGCCTTTCTGATAACTTCATTATGATGTTGCTGAGTTCTAACCTCATACTTTAGTTTTTCATTCTCTTCTCTTAGTTTACTGATAGCCTGTACTCTTTCAATGAGTTCTATAATCATTTTGTTTTCTTCTTGACTCATAAGAATAATCTGATTCGTAATCTCATGGTAATGTTCAACATGTCTTTGAATTTCTAACTCCTTTTCTTGTAGCTTCTCTGTAATCTTCCTTCTGTCATCAATAGCTAGTGTTCTTTCTATTTCAGCTTGACTATCAGAACTCATCACATCAATCATTCTTACCATCTGGGTCTCTTGACCAATTTGCAGCATCTTTATTTTCTCTGTCAAATGATGATTGATCTCCTTTAGATTTTTTATGTCCTCTTCTAATGTATTTAATGCATTACTTGTATTTGATCTTGAAGATTCAAAGAAATCTATAATCTCTTCTTCTTGATAATATTTTTTATTTCTCCGAGTTTCCATACCTTTTCTCTCATCTTGATTCTCACTTCTTTATACTGTTCATAGAACATTTGTATCTCAATATTTTTATTCTCAATATTCTTATCAAGTTTGTACTTCTCCATTGTATGATCTTTTCTCTTAAGCCTTTAAGCTTTCCAAGAAGAGACTTAGCTCTGATACCAATTTTTGGGATTAATGGGAAGTAGTACTAAGAGGGGAAGGGTGAATCAGTACCTCTAAAAATTTTAACTCTTTTCACCTTTCATCATTAAATCATTCTTTACTATATTACCAACCATTTATGAAGTTCTTCTTATGCATGTAACATTAATTCATAATCTTTAATTGTTTGCAACATTCATAGAAACATTCATGAAAGTAATAAACACATAACACAAGATATGATATCATAGAAAACTCTTGTTAGGAAGTAAAAACTGTGGTGGGGATGGCACCCACAAAACTTCACTATCTGCAGAATGGAAGGGAGCTGGTAAAGGCTTACAATTGATCACTTATGATGATCTACCCTGTTAGGAGTATTAAAGTGGAGAACTATTAAGATCTACTTTGTTAAGAGCTTTAGCAACACTGATCTAAGTGTGCACTTGGTTAAGAGATTTACAATAGGACTATTAGGTCCACCTTTCTTGAAAGGATTTCTTAAGTGTACTACAGTTGTTAGAATGAGTACAATATGTTTGACCTAACTGTATGCAATCTATAATTGTTGATCACGGATCCATTAAATCTCTCATAATATGAATATCACCTATAGTGATTGATTAATACCTTTTCTTTGCTCATTAGTAGCCTGTGTTCTATTCTTGAAACTGATTTGATCTTTTTTTTTCCTTTTGCATGAATTCTACTATTTTATCCTTAGATGCTCTCAGTGGCTACACTCATCATCGAACAACATGTTCACAATAAATTGAGCATCTATTTATACAAGTACTTGACCTATTCTAGAATCATGCATTACAATTTTAACTCTTGCTCCAAGGTTTACAACTTGTCCTTGATCCTTTAGTTAGCATGTTTTAAAATAGTTAAACTGATTAAAACAATAATTATTACATTGCTTCCTCTCCACATAATGGATTTAAAATAAAAACAAGAAGCTAAATATACAAATTTAGTGTTTTATTTGACGTGGAAATTCAAATCCACTTTTTGCAAGATGTAACTGACTGTCAGTTCTTGGTCGTCGGGTTGAACTGAAAGTCTTTCAGCATTCCTTTGTTGAACTGATTGTCGGGTTCCCTTCATCTGTCAGGTTCCTCTTTTTTTTTTTCGTCGGGTTGCACTATTGTTACTCGTTGGGTTCCTTTATCCTTTTTTTCATTAGGTAATACTGAATAGTGTTTGTTGGGATGTTTTGAACTTGGCAGTTTCAGGTAACCTTGACATCGGGTAGTGTTGTGCCCTGTCTGTTGGTGTAGTGTAAACTGATGGTGTAGATCATGTTTTTCCTTGTATATACTAATGAAAAAATATAATGCCTTCAGAATAGTGATTGAATCACATTGATATTATAAGTTAAATAATTTCTTCTACATGATATATATTTGGGAATGAATGGAACCATCTAGATCATCAATGACCTTGTAGGAATTGAAGGCATTCTTGATCTGAAGTTTTATATTTTTTATCGTTTGATTTATCTTCTCTGTGGCTACTAGCCATTGTAATGTGTAATGATATAGTTCATTACAATCCTCAAGAACTTTTTGGCCTTGAAGAATTAGATTCTTTAAATCATAAATTGATTCATGATATTTTGTTTGAAATATTTGTAGAAAGGAACACTTAGTTTTTTCCTCTCTCAATAGAATTTGGTCATCAACCGAAGAAGTCAAGTCCTTAACAATAATAAAAAGTAACTTAAACTTATCTCTGATGGAACAGGTGGATTCAAATGAGAATGATGGAACAAGAGCATGTAGAGCTGATATAGCTTCCTCAATAATCTCTCATTTTTCCTTATACTCTCTCATTAACTCTTCTTGTATAGTGGCGGTGATAGTTTGTCCAATATGTAGTTTATGTTTTGTAGTATCCTTGTTGAAGTCAATGAAAATGGAAGATGTGACCAGTTTAGTAGTAAGTGAAGAAGGGGTGAAGTTCCTTAGGAATCTCTAGGAACTAGTTCCAATATCATATCTACAACTGATTACCTCAAATTATGAGTCAAGGGTGTCGGTGGATACCGACATAGATACTTCCTTAAACTTCTTTCCTCCTTCATCAATTGTAGTCTTCTTATCTTCACTATTAGTTTTCATAACTTCATCCTTTGTTTCTTTCTTTTTCTTCCATTACCTCATCACAAACCTAATTTTTTGGTTTTTCTTCCTTTTCAAGTGGTTCATCTTCTTCTTTGTTGTCCTCCACATCTATGATAACCACATTATTTTCTGGTACAACCATCTTTGATGGTTTTGATATTTCTCGACTCTTGACAATTTCTTCACTTCTAGACTCTTCTACAGTGGTAATCATTTCCACTTTCTTTGTCTTTTCTTCTTGAGAGAGTACTTCTTCAATCATCACAAAATATCCTATCAGAGAGGCACAAGGATTTTCAAGATCAGGAGGATTCTGATCAAGAGTATACACATCAGTGTCGGTAAACTCAGTGATATTTTTCAGTGTTGTTGGGAGAACACAAAGAAGTAGACGGTCTTGCAGATGTATCCTTTGCTAACATATTCAATTCATGGGAAGATATGTAAGATCTGATATCATATCTTCCTTCATCTCAACAATAATTAGCTTATCAAACATTAGCAATCTTACTCTTTTTGTAGATTTAAGTATATGTCCTTTAGCAACAGTTGTGAACAAGTCAACATATTATTCTCCAATCACAAATTTATAAACTTTTTTGACAACAATATCAAACAAATCATCTTATATACCTTTTCTTTAGATTTTATCTCATTAAATTTGTTCAAAAGGGAACTGGGAACATCTTTCTAGTAGTCTTCCAACTCTTTATTGTATTAAACATTGTATTTTAGAAAAGCAACAGTGATAGCATCTTTTCCATCATCAGAATTTGGTTCAAAGAACTTACCGACGTTATTTATTTTACCAGTATTTAGATAAACAAATATAATATGTGTATCCAAGGGATTCATACCAAAATTAGAGTCTGAACTCTCCTCTAGCTACTTCCCTTTCTTGTTTACCTTGATCCTAAAATGTTTAGTGTCAGTATCAAGGGAATTATCTGATGACTCGTTATCAGAATCAACAATCTAAGATAAATCTTTATCAAATTTTGATTTTTCTTTCTTGGTATTAGCAGTCATTGATCTAGTAATCCTTCTTTTCTTAGACAAACCTTCTCCTTTATCTTCATCAATAGGTAAAGATATAATGGTTATGTCAGAAGGGTAACAGAAGAACTTCTAGTGTTCCTTCTCAACATTTTATCCTATTTCTTCTTTGCAATATCTTGTTCTTATCTAACTTTTCTCAAAAGATTTTCTACTTTCTCATTTGCCTTTTGGAATTTTTACTATAAATTTCCATGTTTTTCTCTTAGAAAGTACCGAATCTTTATTTTGTGAGATCTGGGGGACTCTCCAATAAATTTGGCATGAATCTCTACCAGTTGTTCTATTATCTCATACCCGAATAAGGGTAACCATTTCTTCCTAGGTTGTACTACTTGCATAAGTTGTCAATGGTAACAATGAAAGTGATTTCATATTTATACTTTTCTATCATAGAGGGTGGAATTTTATCCCTTTGATGCATTCTTCTTTTCATAAAAGAAAATAACTCTATGAATTTGTCTTCCATATCACCATTTTTTTCTCTTTTTATTATCCTTCTATAAATTTGGTGTGCAACCGGTGTATCATCTGACCATACTACTCTTCCTTCTCAGGGAATATGATTTGAGAAATACAAGATCAAGAAGCTAGAAAACCAAAATGGAAACTCACATTTTTCTTGCTAGTCTTAATTGCCCTTAGATTTTCAAAAAATTGATCTTTAATTAGGTTACAAAGATCATATTTTGTACCTTTCTCCATATGGTAAGAAATACAAATCACAGTGGCTGACAAAGATTTTTCTTGGTTAGTGTAAAATACTTTGTAGTCAATGAATTTTTTGTGTATCTAATTGCAAGGTCATTGATAGTATTGATCTAAAGAGACCTTCCATCACGTGTAGCTCTATTTAGGAATATTGCTTCATCAGTTTTAAAACTCTTAATTTTTGGCACTTCTTCGATGTCTCAAAGATCGACGACTCTCTTCATTACATCGTTTGGAATCAAGTGGAAACCATCTTCAAGCCAATAGAAACACCATGGAACCTACTGATGGTCATTATTACCCAGACATCATCTCCATAGAAATCAGGGAAGTTGATGAACATGTACATCTTGTTCTCAACCAAAACCATAAATTTAGGTTTTGCATCTCCATTATCAAGACACAACCTTTCCATCCATAAATTGGTAATTTTTCTAGTACTGAATTCTTCCATCTTGTATTTCAGATGAACTCAAACATCCTCTGTAGGAACAACGTTATGGGGTATCCTAGAAATCCATCCCGACATATCATTCTCAATCAAAATGATAGGGTACAACTTGAAAATGGGAAGAGTCTCTTGGGTTTCATCGACAAGCATAGGAGTGAGGTTCTATCCAAATCCATTATAAATGTAGAGATTAATTCAAGCGTAGAAAGAAAAAATTTAGACTCTTAGCTGAGCTTCAACTCACACTACAATTCTTCATTTTTAGAAATGTAAGAAATGAACTTTAATCTATCGTATTTATCGTGTAACCTCGAGATAATGCAACAATAAATGCAATAAATGTGTTGTATGCTCACTTAATTACCTTTTTACTATGAGGAATATTTGTTACTTATTCCATTAACTGATACCTCCCAAAAGGAGTTGATATGTTATGTTTTTCACTTTACAAGACATGAGATAGATAAAGACAATTTTCTCATAGATAAAGATGATTTTATCCCCCTTATCGACAGTCATGAGGCTATTCAATTTTTGGTAGAAACTTGTGCATCACTGTTAGAGTTTCTGATATATTTTTGACCCAAATCTTCTTCATTTCTTCTATGAATTTTTCTTTATCAATAATCTTTGTTGGTTATGTCCTCTTAACATCCATAGATCTACAATATATTGTAATGTGTCCAATCGTTAAAATTGTAGCATATGTTACTCAGTTTATTCTATCTTGACCTGCACTGGTTAGCTTTATGACCATATAGAAAGCATGTATACAAATATCAAGTAAACTTGTTCTCATTACTAGGTTTCCTACATTGAGTAGCTTTGTAACCAAATATATTGTAGTTAAATAATCTATCGGTAAAAGGTCCATTATTAGGGTTAGTTCTACTTTTACAATTTACAGCCTTATGACTATATCTATTACATTTGAAACATCTACCATTGAAAGAGTTATTATTAATACTTACCTGGTGACTTTTTGGAGCCTTACCATTATCCAACTTTATAGAAGTAGTTTCATTTGACTTTCCGGTTCCTTCTCATCATCCTGTTGGATTTTGCTATGATAAAATTTGCCGGTTTCACATCCAAGTCCCTTTTTCTCTTTCGGATATCATTGGAAACTCAAGATCTCATCTAATTTCTCTAAGTCAGTTTTCATCTTTTCTTTGCTTGCATTGATTTGAGCCTAATTTTATTTGAGAAAGAGAATTCCTTGTTCAAGCTTTTGGTTTTCATTAGATTTTATTTTATAATATATATTATGAACTCATTATTCATATTTAGTATGACCTATAATATAATATTATAAAATATAAATATAATATTATACAATATAAATATAATACTTATTATATAATATATATCATATTAGTTATTTATAATTTGTATAATATACAATTCAATGTATTTTTTAGTAGTACAAAATTTAGAAATCTATAAACTTCTCACAATGCCATCGCTACAAGAGACTACAAAAACTAGGGTTTTCCATAGTAAATCTTGTAGGTTATAATAGTATCTCCCTCCTAGATGGTGCAATCAATAGTTGGTGCCCTCATCTTATAGTGTCCTTCCCTCCTCTTCATGAGAATGTGGAATCCTTGCTGACAATTAACATAATCCTTCATTTCTATTGCTACATGTCGATAGGGTTCGCTCTAGTATGGGTGAATTTTTGGATAGATGGAGCAATTTTAGAAATAATCATTTTCCTCCTTTCAGAGCTATGTTTTAGTAAGATGGGGTTGAGCCCTTCTCAAAAATAGTTTTGAAATTTGTGGTGGAGGATGTTAATTATGATGTCCTAAATAGAGCCTCTGCTCCTTCGAAATCTCATGTGTTGTTGCATACTGCTTGATCCCCTCTTAAGGTGGAGTAAGGTAAAATATTTTGATTGAGGTTTTTGAAAATGAGATAATATTTTCTAAACAAGGCTTGACTGGGAGGTTTAGAGGATTTTTTCCAAGTCTCTCTGAACTTCATCAATTAATCTCTGACACATGGAGGCCAATTATCGAGAGTGATATTCAAATTTATCCCTATGAAGGGGTTTTTTTTGCGGGTTTCTTTGATGAAATTAGGGATTGGAAAACTATTCTCTCTGATTATCAATGGGGATTCAATGATAACCTTCTTATGTTAAAAACTTGACACCTCTCCTTTGAACCTGCCTCTAAATCTTTCTCAACAATTCCTATTTGGGTTAGACTCTTGAATATTTTGTTGCAGTTTTTGTTTAATTCATGTTTAGAATCAATCAGAAACTCTTTCAGAAATAAAATTTTAAATTTTGATGAAAGTTCCTCTATTTATTTACACACAACTTACAGTCGCATTCTGGTGGAGATTGATATCACCTAAGATATCCCTCCAAATCTCTCCCTTAACATCACAAGTAAATGTTAGAATCAAAGAGTGGATAATGAAGGTATTATCTTTTGTAGTTATATATTGTTTATTATTGGTCATTTGGCTTCCTATTGCTCCAAATGTAAGAAGGATACCTTGGCTACTTAGTGGAGGGATGTCTCTCCCCATCATTATGTTGATTAACTGATGTTTATCTGGTGGAGATGATGAAGACCGAGTGATACCGAGTATCATGATTGTAGAAATGGTTAGATCAGTTGTTTTTTTGTCATTGATGTTAATCAATCGATTAATTTATTTTTATTTTGTTACCATATCTTAAGAGGAGAAGTTAAATGGGTGAAAAATACAAATCAGACAATGATGAAGTAATGATGTTTTAGTTTTTTTTCTACTGTATATTTGATGTTATCAAATTGATATGTTTGATTGATCAAGTCGAGAACTGCATTGAATTAAGTTATGATAGAATGAGATACTTTACTGAGCTAGACTGAGTCAGTCAGTAGAATGTACTATGAGTCAGTTACAGTTATCGAGCACCGAGAGCAAGTTTGGTGTCGAGCACCCTCGGCTTATTCTGTAATAGGATAGTTTTCTCTACATTTTCAGTTCTATGATAGAAAAAATTTTAAGAATAAAGGATTGATTCCTTGGATAATCCTATTGTAAGATCTTGGTCTACTTTGTAATGCTAAGGGTCTTAAGCTACACAAATCTTAAGGTCCCCTTAAGCCATTAAAACTAGAGATCTTGGATCATTTTGGTGTTTTTAGTAGTTTAGGATTAAATTTTATGTTTTTGAACCTTATTCCAAGGTTATGTCCATTTTATATTCCCCCCTAAGTGTTTGGAGTCATTTTTTTTTCTTTTGCAACATTTCCAAAAAACTATCAAAATGTTGTCAAGCAAAGCTGCATTGTTGTCAAAATATTTTCGAGCAACCTGACATAGTGTCATTTGGTATTCCTGTGGTTACAACTCTTAGATGGGAAGTTGAATCGATGGTATGATTATATTTTTAGGTATAACAACACTCTCTTAGAGAGGAGAGAACGGAGATGTATGGCTTGACAAGTTTTGAAGGAATGTGGATAGTTTTCTGAGCATTCTGAGTGTGTATGGTGTTGTACGGATCTACTAAGAAAAACCAGTGACATATTTTGTTAATGTTGTGAGTTTAGTTTCTATTTCATCTGATTTCACTCAATTTAGTGTTTATTTTCATAAGTGAGAAGCATTTTGGTAAACGTAGTCTAGGAAAGCTCTTAATTTGGGTTTGTTTAAGAAATGTAGCTCTAAATTGGAATTTATCTAGTGGATTTGCATGGCCACCTAGAAAATCCAAGTTAGGGACATGTACTTTGAGATTCCAAAAAATCATAACACTGATGTTATGTTTGTGATTTTTGAGATCAATCCCTAGGTCAAATATCCTCATGTATTTGACCAGTCAAATAAGTAAATGTATAAATAGGTGAATGGATCGACTGATGGGACTTGGTAGGTTGGTGTTTTGAGGTATTTAAGGATATTATAACAAGCCTGGGTGGTTGTGGTAATTCTTTGCACACATCTCTTATCACCTATTGTGCAAACCAAGCCTAATTTGGCCAATTAGGTTTGTGTGCCTTATAAGAATTATGAGGTGTTGGAGTAGAGTCACTTTCTTCCACTTTGGGATTTTTCATAGCTTATAAAATGGTATCAATTTATGTATTTTTCTTACCATTTCACATCCCAAAATCAAGATTTAAGTCCAAGAAACCTCGATAATAGACCTAGAAGGATTTATAGGACAGTATTGGTTTTAGTGATTTGAGGTGTGTGCTACCCAAACCAATGGGTGATTTCATACCCATAGAACCTAAATAAATTTTTTCACCCAATAGATTGATTAGTTGTTAAGAAATATAAATATTTCCTTGTTTTTTTCCTTGTAGAGGGAAATACCAGTGAAGAATCAAAGTTTCCCAGTTTGAGCACTTGGGTTTACCTTGTGGCTTCTTGTAGCGTTCTGAATCACAGAGAGAGAGAGAGAGAGAGAGAGAGAGAGAGAGAGAGAGAGAGAGAGAGAGAGAGAGAGAGAGAGAGAGAGAGAGAGAGAGAGTCCTAATCACACAACCATGTGCAATAATACACAAAAAAGTAAATAAAAATCCAAACAAAGATAAAAATAACAGACACACAAATCAACATGTTTCATTCACTAATATCATCCTTAGAATGTTATTGCAAGAGCACAAGTGGTCACATTGAAATAGAAAGAGCATACCTCAAAGATAAGATAAGAACTATGATCCAACCAACTAGAAAGGTTTGTTATACTATGGGCTCATGGAGGAGAGGGAAAGGAAACATGGAATCCATGGGCTAACAAGTTGTGTTATGCTATGTGATCCATGAAAAAACATAGATTCTATGGGGAAACAATTTTTTATGTTGTGATCTATGTGAAGAGAGGAGGAAGAGTCAAACTAATCTAGCAAGCTATGTTATGCTAGTTCCACTCAACCTAAGAGAGTTCATGCAAAGAGAGTTGAATGGTCTAGCAACTTGTGTTATGCTAGTTCACTCATCTTTAAAATTGCTGCCAAGGAAAGGTAAAATGGTCTATCAAGTTTTATTATGGAACTCAAACCATCCTAAAAAAATTGGTGCCAAGGATAATCAAGTAAAACATTATTTGCAAGGAAATCCATAAATTAGTGCCAAAGAGGGTCAAAAGGTCTATCAATTAATGTTATGCTAGTCAAATCATCCTGAAATATATATAAAATAAGGATAACCAAATAAGGTTCACCAAAACGTAATGTGGGGAAATATAGCTCACTAGCTTATGCATGCAAAATAGGAAACTAAACCTATTTTATCTTTAATTACTTTTGAAGGATAGTTGATCCACAAGGCTCAACCTAAAATCCAATCAATAAGTATTGGATACAAGGTAGTTCCAATGGTTATTATGGGGGAGTTGAAAATGATATTGAAACTATGTGAATTGAATGTTGGATCTAGAGCTAAAGGTGGAAAATAGAGGGTTTTCAACATGTGTAGTGCTACACAAATCAATGTAAATAATGTAGGAGATATTCAGCAAGAAACTGAGAAGGGGGGCTGAATCAGTTGCTACCAAAATACTTAAACCTTTAAACCCTTAAATCCTTCAAGCATAAAACCCTTGATCACATAAAATTTTATTACTGATTCGCAAAATGTAAAGCATGCAAACACAAATTAGAAACATCAACACCACATAACACAAAGATGTTTATTGTGGAAAACTAAACTAGGGTGAAAACCACAGTAGGGTTGATACCCACAATACGACTGAGAATTCAATCACACTGCCTATAGTTCACTACTAAATTTTCCTTCATCACCCACCCTAAGGAATCCACACTGACTTACAATTAAAATCAAGAAGTCTCATTGACTTACAAACACTTTTTAGACACCAATCTGATAATTCATGAATTGTACTAGCATCTCACTATGCCTCGGTCAGTTCCTTTTTAGTACAATTAAATCCCTTGCTACAATTATTTCTACCACACCATAGAAAAACCAATTCAAACTTCACTATATCTATAAACATTCTTCACTATAATACATTGGCGCATATACATAACATGTCAATCAAACCCTAATTTTCCATATTTATCAAGAACTAGATCAGTAAATACCTAATCCCTAACCATCCTTCTCTCATTGTCAAAATCAATCATCAATATCTCTATGCGCTTTCCAAACATACCTTAGATCCATCAATAAGATCTTGAGATCATGATCATAACCCTAAAACATTTTACCAATCTCTTATAAACCATTTTATAATCTTTCCTTAACATGTCGACTTAAGATCACAAAAACATAACTTAGATTCATTGAACTTGGTTGCCTTGATCAATGTAAACTGCCAACTCATTAGGCACATAATCCTAGATCATCCTAAGGCATCAATAAGCTCAAACAAAAAAACAAATCCATTGCACCCATTGGATCTACTAGCATCTTATGATAAACTTTCAAGAACACTGTCATACTCCACTAAAATGCGTGTAATTGCCTTGCAGATAGTCAAAATCAAAAAACCTTTGAATGGTAGACATATTTTTATTTATTTAACATATTCTTAACTACGCAACCAAGGTTCTCATCTACAACACATGCACAAAAGCAATCTTTGCAACTTTGTAACTCTATAACACTGGCAATCAACAAAATAACCAGTCTTCATCTATGACACCATAACTTGATCAAATCATTATGTCAGCAACTCAAACTTGACATGAATTATGTAGAAAACCTCTAAATCATCCCATTATGTTAATTACTCCTCATCTATAGTAATCTTCTTCCACCATTAGTCTAAATATTTTGTGTTATTGGTAAAACTGCATATTTTTCAACCAAACTTCATAACAGATATCAAAACCATTTGATCTTCACACTAGACATCCAAACAACATATTAGACATCAAAAACATCACAGTATACATGTTGACATCAAAATAAAAACACATCCAACTTTACAAAAATCCCCCTAGCATTGATGGCAACATGTGATGGGAAAAACAATAAACATAGTAATGTAATCAGAAACCAACAATACTATCAATAGTATCCACAATACATCATATTCTTTCAGTCTCTCTAACTTTTCATTGCTTCGTCACCTTTTCTTTGTCTCTTCTCCCCCTAGGCACATGCTTTCCTTGGTTTCAATCATATTACATACTCTTTTCTCCATCATTTTTCCCCCTTAGATGTACACCTCCCTTCTTGAAAAAAACTTATTTCTTATGTGCAAGTATATATGAACTTGCTTCTCTCATCTAATCTTCTCTTTCTTCTCTCTTTCTTCTCTCATCTAATTTTCTCTTCTGTAAAATCTTGTAATCTACAAACTCTGATCTTTTATCTCTATTGGTTTTAGCATCTGCTTCTCTCCCCCTTTGGCATCAATGAAAAAGGTGTATCATCTTCTCTTATACAAATTGCTTTGTCATATCAATGTCTACTTCCTTTTCCTTCTTTGAGAGACAACCTTGTCAATATCATATTTCCTTCTTTCACACACATCTCTATGCCACTAAACACATCCAACCATTGATAAAACATCAAAAACTTAACTCATTAATTTCTGCAATTCCTTGTATCCCTCTACAAATACTCGTCTTCAGATCAATTTTTTTTTAATTTTCTTTTACCATGCTTACTACTCCCCTGAGAAGCAACCTACATACATCAATCCAGTTGTAAGATTTATCTTTGAAGCATATTGGACTAATACGATCCTCTGCATCTTAGATTTGATCAGGAGGGGTGATGACCCCTGACCTGCCTCTGAGATACTCAAATGTATCCTTAGGCAGTGACTTTGTAAATATATTTGTAACCACCTGGATTTGGTCTTCTCTGACCATAGACCCTATTTTCCCTAAGTGTGATCATACCCCCAATTATGTCCAGACAACTCTTCGATCGGCTGGCATAATTCATTCAAATCAGATTTAATCTCCTAAGTCATCTAATCACTAAATTTTATTAATCACCTAAGCCAATCAAATCAAATCAATTTAATTCAAATCAAACATGGCTAAGGTAATTAATTTAAAAGGAATTAAATAAATCCCTTTTATACCTAAACACTTGCAAAAATCCTATCTTCTAGCCTAAATTAATCTAATTAATTGGCTATAGTCCTAGTTAATTATCTAAAGCAATAAAAAGCTTAAATAATTAATACTCCTATTTTTGAATGAATATATTTAATATAATTCATTTCATTAATATTCCCCTAAACCCCTAACTTAACCTACCTCAACCACCTTGACCCTCGGTTCAAACACATCCCAACCTATTCACCCCATGCTAGATCTAATCCTAATCTTAATCCCCTTCTAACCCACCTCCCAATGATGTCACATTCCTAAAAATGTGATTAGGAACTCAACCCACTTGAGAAAGTCAATTTTCTCAAGCTTGACTCTCTCTAAGTCCATCTTCTCAAGCTTGCCTCTTACACCCTCCCCATCCTTCTTAAATGCTCCCATTAATGCATTATTAATGGAGATTCCTCAAGCCCATGCCTCATGAATGCCTTTGGCATTTATTCCTCTTACACCTCATTAATGGGTTTTACAACTCCATTAATGACCCTTGTCCCCCCTTTCTCTCCTCATTTCTTCTATAAATAGAATGAGTTTTTGAGCTCAAAAAGCCCTTAATTTTAGGATTGAAAGTATCATTATGCTACTTAGATTAATTGTGAATTCATATTGCATAGTAGTTTTGATGTTTATGCATTGTTATTATCATTTCTTTTTAGAGCTAATATGCGTGTTTAGTGAGCATTTAGATTAGTTTTCATTAAAATTTTCCATTCTTAGGTTGTATATGTCACTGATTTGTGCATAATCTGAGGGAAAGATTATGGCATTCTTCAAACTCCTCCTAGATAGGAAGCAATAGATTAGTTTTAGTGTTTAGCTTGAAACCCTTGCTTTTTATGTTTTTCTACTAATATAATGATCTATTGAAGTGTTGTGTCATAGGTAATAGGTGCACTATTTCACACACATTTTTGGCTTTCACCGTGGGGCCTAATTTTGGATTATGCCTCATTTCCACTTCATTTTTTACTAATTTGTCTTCCCAATTTTTAGGTATAGGCTCATTTCTGGTAGCAAAAGCTCGCATCTGGGATACGCCCTCGTATCACATAAATCTAGGCTTGTAGCCAGGATTTCCTAGGTCATTTTCAGCAAAGGATCGCATTTGGTAAACACTTTGTCACATCTAGTAGCAGAGGCTCGTATCTATTTTGTTGCATCATATCTCGTATTTCTAAGATTGCATCTAGTTGAATTTTTTGTGAATTTCATTGCCTAACCCCTAACAATTTAACTAGTTGTTGATTTGATCTTTTGACAACCTAACTAATGTTTGTAGGTTACTCATAAGGAATTAGGAAGACTTGGCTAACGTGTGTGTTTGCAAGTGTTTTTAAACTGATTTTAGTACTAACCATTTACAAAGAATTTTCAAAACTTAACACATTTTCTCAACATTTGTTAAATCGACCAAATTACTATGCTCTTTTCCTTTAAGGAAAATCAGAAAATTAGACATTGGTTTAACACTTGTAAAGGAATTTGGGGATAAATGGAAAAACAAACTCACACTTTAATTCATTTTTGGAATCAGTAATTGGACAAGCAAGTCACTAAATCTTGTGGGATAATTGAACAAGTTACATCGTCTAATTCATTTTGGGATCTGAAATCGAACAAGCAAATCACTTAACATTGCGGGTAATTGAACATAACAAATTTTGTTACACGCATCCTATTTTCATTAACTTAGGAATATCTAAATCAAGCTCAACATAGCTTGAAGGAATGAACATTTATTTGCATGTTTTGGGAGAAAATAACATGGATTAGGAGAGTATGCTCTTCTTCTTTTGAAGAATCTGAAATCTAGACATCCTACGCTCACCAATCCTTTGTATTCTTATTTAACAATAGAGGGCCTTCCAGTTGAGGAAAAAATCTCCTAGGAACGACCCAAGTGAGGATGGGTTTTATGCCAACCCTTCCAACACACTATAAATAATTGCTTCCTCATAGACCAAAGCCTCAGAAGACAGAATCGGTTTCGTTCATGGAATTTTGACATCATTCCTTGAACATGATTGGGTATGTGTAGAGCGGAGCTACTTGAATATTTCTTGCGAGACTACACATATCTGAGTACTCATAGGGATATACGCCTTAATTTTTTCTTGTGCAATTATATGGGAGACGGTTTTGAACAGATTGCCCCATCATAATCCTTGTGCAAGGAAAAAAGTGATTTCCCCAAGACAGTTGTCATATTGTTCCCTCACTTGCATTTGGAGTTAGCTAATACAACATCATGACTGGTGCCATTGCATGCTTGGTGATGGTTGTATTCTGATTAGCATTTGAGTGTGTACCTAAGTCAACAAGCAAGGATTTTCATCCTCTACCTAGAAAATAGGGCATAAGGATGTGTTTGTTCCCCTAACAATGCAAATCTACTTGATGTATCTGAAAGATTACTAACAAGATAACACCTTCAAAAATAAGAAACAAAATTTATTCCTTTATCTACATGTATTTTTCACTCACCAGCAAGTCTCCAAACATGATCACAGATCAAACAAACTTTATGCACTTTCAAGACAAAATTTTCAAAACTAACAAAATTTGACAGAGACATCAGAAACTTGCATCTCAGATTTTCTGCCTTGTATTTGGTATATTGGCTCTCATCTAGTGTACTTCATCATATTTGGTCAGCACATCATCACATCTAGGGTTAAATCTCACATCCAGGGTCATCAGAAGCTCACATACTATATTTCCTAGCTCGCATCTAGGACAGTGGGCACTTGCAAATTGGTTCCTCAAAAAAACTTAGTTGATTTGGATACCCTTTTGGCTCATTATTCTATCCCTATTGTCTTTTCTGGTCTCCTTATTGTTGTGTCGAAATACTTTTTCAAAACGTCTACCTTGCATGTCCTGTCAGTTTCTCACAATCAGTCTCAATACATGTAGTCTTTCTTCTTTTTACAAAAACTTGATTCCCAGCTCACTATCAGGGCATTCTAACCCTCTAACACTAGACTCATTTACTTCCACTAAAACACAAATGATACTTCCACCTAGACACACTCACTTGAACGATTCGAGATAATACTTGGAACTATTGGGAAACTTTGACAAAGTTCAGGTACAAACACATGGTTAACACAAGATGCAACAAGTACATGTCTAAAGGATTAGGATTACTTCCTAAATCACTACACTTTCAAGGAGAAACATCTTGCAGTTCCCTACTCGATCTAGACTCTCCAAAAATGGATAGGTCCACTCACGGATGGAGTGAGGCTTTTGAGGAATATGACAATAGAAAAAAACAAAAGCATGAAGATATCGATGAAGAAGAAGAACCCACATTTGACCATCCTATATTTGAATCAGGTAGTGAGGAAGACATCACTAAAGAAGAGTACAATAAACTCAAACAAAGCAGCAAGTTCCACAAGATAATGGAAAAAATGATTGACGAAGATAAAGAGAAATACTTTCTTCATCTAGCATCCACTAGCATAAAGTTACCCAAGGATTATGATTGGAACAACTAAAGGAAAAGGAGGTGCCAACTCCTATATCTATTCTCACCAAACAACCCACCTTGATACAAACAGAGCTTATGACTCTCAAATAGGAGAAGGATAAACCCAAGAAAAAATATTCTGTGGACTCCATTTGTCCATTTTCTTTCGACAAGAGTATCACTATGGTTCCTTTCCCTCCCAACATGGCGAGGCCAAAATATGAAAAGTATACAGGAGAGACCGATCCACATGACCATGTTAGAGAATTTTGTGCTCTTAGCATAGAGTACATGCATGAACCTACATACCTCATGCGGATTTTTCCTAGAATTCTAGGAGGCAACGCCATGGAATGGTTCTCAAAGCTTACACCTAATGTCAAAAATTTTGAGTTAATTCAACAATTTATCCAACATTACTCCTATAATATACAACATGATGTGACTATGATGGATCTGTGCAATACTAAACAAAATACTAGTGAATCCTTTACCCACTTTCTACAAAGGTGGAGGAAAATATTTGCATGGTATTTAAGAGCTATTCCCGAATCTGAGAAAATGGAAATCTTTGTTAATAACTTGGTACCTGAGTTAAACTACGCATTACAAATGCAAGACTCCCCTAGCTTTGATAGGATGATTAAAAACTCCATCTGTATCGAAGAAGTTATGGTCAAAGAGGGGGAGATCACTCTTTAAAGTGAAAAAATCTAACAACTCCAACTCCAAACCTAAATGGTGGAAGCAAAACAAAAATGTTGTCAACGATGGAGTAGTAGATGCCTCTGATGTCAATTCTAAACCCGAGGTGTTCAATCTGACTAACAACATGCAAGAAATAAAATATGCCAAGGTAATGACCTCCATACCCAAAGCAAACAATGATAATAGAAAAGGTGGGCCATGGACCTCCAAACCTAAAATAACATTCACTCCTTTGGGAGAGCCTCTCGATACTATTTTAAAGACACTATTAGACAACAAAGTTCTCACAGTCCCAAATTCCAAACCATGGGAACCGGTGGTCAAACCAAGGTGGTGGAGTGATAATTCTTACTGTGTCTTTCAAAAAAACAAAGGACACAAGACTAACAATTGTCTTAAACTTAAACATGTTATCCAAGACCTTATCGAAGGAGGAAAGATCAAAGTGGAAGGACACACTATCAATGAAGATCATACAGCATTTAACAAACCATTCCCTAATTATGAGAAAGGGGAAGCATCTAAAGGAAAAGGTAATGAAGTAAACTAAACCTACTCCAATAATGATAATGTGATCAATATGCTAGACATTAAAACTAAATCAATTAAGGTGGTCACAATCAAAGGTGTTAAAGACACATCATTCCAATCAAATGCAGTAACTCAGAGTCAAGCACGAGTCATGATCAAAGGACCTAATTCTACCTCAAAACCAGCATTGACATCCAAGGTTCCTATTGTTACTATCCCCAAACCGGCAGCAAAACACATAGTTACTATTCCTGGATAAAAGTATGACTTGGTGGACAAATTACAATGAACCTCTACTAAAAATTCCATTTTTGAGTTTCTTAAAATATCCACAGTGCATAGGGAAATTCTTAAACAAGCCCTACATGCCGCAAATGTGCCAAAGGACCTTGATATAGACAAATTCCAAGTGATGGTTAATCACATCTCAGTGCCACATTGCCTCTCCTTTTCTGAAGAGGATGATAAATCATTAACACATCAACATAATCAACCCCTCCATATTGAAGTCCTCATTCATAAATCTCGTGTTAGATGCGTATTGATAGATGGAGGTGAAGGATTGAATATTTGTACCCTTAATCTGATTAGGAAACTAGGTCTTTCAGAACAAACCATTGATTCTAGAAGAAAAATCACTATCAAAGCTTATGATGAGGAAGAAATATCCTCTAAAGGTCTTATTGTTTTACCCATCAGAGTCAAACCAATTGAGAGGAATGTCATATGTCAAGTTTTGGATTTTCCCTTGGCCTACAACATCCTATTAGGGAGACCTTAGATCCATGAAATGCAAGTTGTGTCATCTACTTACCACTAGTGTATCAAGTTCCCACATAATAGGGTGGAAGTAAAAATTCCTCCAGATGCTAATTATTCTTGCAACAGTATCAAGGTAGGTAGTATGATTCCACATAACAAAGAGGCTATGGATGAGAGTGCTCCTGAGACTACCAAAGACATGGTGATGAAAAGTTTTGGAAAGACCTTAAAACTTGAAGAAATAGGTATGGGAGAATACAAGATGGACACGACTCCATCACTGATAGAATTACCAATATCACCAAGATCCTATGGAAGACCCTCCTCATCTTTCACACCTACCACATCTAAAGAGCTGGAAATCCACAAACAAACTGGCATGGTTAAGGCCTCCACATCTTCTTTAGATAACACAGAAGAACAGGCAGTCTTGGACTGGCTTTACAAAGGAGAACCAAAGGAAGCTGAGGTCAAACATGTAGAAATATCCCTAGAGCAGTATGGTAAAGGGCACGACCTCCTCAAAAAAATGGGATACAAAGGAAAAGGACCTCTAAGTGACATAGGAAGAGGAATTATTGATCCTGTGCACATGGAGTTTAGGAATACCAAAGATAAAATAGGACTAGGTTTTAATAATGAATCTGACAAACCTGCTTCAAAAGATAGTCTAATCTCTAACAAAGGGAGTGATGAAATAGAAGAGATAGAACTAGAACAATGGTCCTATGAAATATTATTGCATGTTAGCACAAAGAATCCTGACTATCAAGGAGAGCACTATGTACCAAGCTTTGAATTACCACAAGATAGTCACATGCCTTTGTTAGCACAAGCTCCTATTCAAGAGGTAGGAGACACAACAGAAGATGATCTAGAGGTACCATTAATAGAGAAGGCTACTGAGAGCACACCCTAACAATAGGATTCACATCCTAACTGGGGGAAGTTAGTCACAATAACACATGTCCTTGATTTACCACACTTTGATCCACAGGTGGCTAATCGGGTACATTAGATAACTATTGCAGAATTCTTAAACCGCTCTGATGACGAAGTCACTGACTCTCATGATTATGAGTGGGATGAGATATCTATTGCCATAGAGGACATTGAAATAGATGTAATTCACATGTTCGCAGCTATAGTGGCACACAAAGAACATTCTAACACCACTCCTAATAGTGTTGACATTCCTAAAGCAGAGGAGGAATTCCTTCCTCAAATCATTGATGAAGAAACTGGTATTCTCCTAGACCTAGAAGAAATTTAGAGGCTACAAGCTAAGAGCCTCCTTTTACGGAGAGATGAAGATGAAAGTTCCACTAATGAGTAACTAGAGTTCGGTCCACATATAACTGACAAGGACTTCGATAATGATGATCTAAATCTTATTGATCTAAACATCAAAGAGATTAACTTAATAGAACATGCCATGTCAGTTAATAGTCTTGATGCTAATGCGATGCTATCCTTCCCAAAATTTGACTCCTTGTCTTTGATGAATCCAGACCTAATTGATTGGACTAAAATAGATCCTACTCCTATCCCTGACTTCCCCAATGACTACACTTTGGGTTTCTATCTAAATGCTTGTGAACCCTGTCCTTTTTCCACCAATGCAAGGAGTGTGAACATGTCACAAGAGGATATCAAGTTTCTCAGTAAAAAATTGAAAAATAAAAAGAAAAAGGAAACTAACGGTGAAAATTGCGTTGTGGCAGTGTCAGATCCTAAAATAGTAAAAACAAAAGACCTATCCGATGGTGAAAACCTCTCAGAGGCACCAAAGGATGAGATTCTTGATATCCTCCCCGAGCACTTTCAAGAAAGGTATTCAGTTCTGATAGAACCAACATAGCCAGTTTATTTAGGCACAGCTGAATCTTTGTCAGAAGAGGAGAAGATGCAATTCACCGAGTTCCTGAAAGAGAAGAAAACCAACTTTGCATGGTCTTATATAGATATGCCTACACTAGATCCTGAATTGATAATGTGCCACTTATCTATAGCTCCCAGGATCAAACCTGTGAAACAAAAACTTAGAAAGATGCATCCTCATGTTGCATTGCTAGTAAAAGCGGAGCTAGAGAAATTTTTGAAAGATGGATTCATCAGAGTCATTGCCTATGCAGGATGGATCTCCAATGTGGCCCCAGTGTCTAAATTTGATAAATCTATCAGGATCTATACAGACTTCAGAGACTTAAACAAGGCATGACCTAAGGATGATTTTCCACTACCTAACATTGATATGATCATAGACCTCATAGCAGGCTACCAAATGTATTCATTAATGGATGGTTTCTCAGGCTATAATCAGATTAAAATTGCTCCTGAAGATCAAGAGAAGACTGCATTTGCATGCGCATGGGGAACATTTTGCAGGAACATCATTCCATTTGGGTTAAATAATGTCGGTGCCACATATCAAAGAGAAATGACCACTATATTCCATGACAACATGCATAAAAACATGGAGGATTACGTGGATGACACCTTAGCTAAATCCAAAGAAAGGAGCACTCGTGTTGATGGCTTAAGGAAGATATTGGACCGTATGGAGAAATTTCAACTCAGGCTCAATCTAAAGAAATGTGCCTTTGGGGTCCAATCTGGCAAGCTCTTAGGGTTTATTGTTTTAGTGAAGGGAATTGAGGTAGATCCTACAAAGGTCAAGGCTATACTAGAGATGAATCCTCCATGCAACATTAGTCAAATGAGGACATTACAAGGGATACTTCAATCAATCAGGAGGTTCATGTCACAACTTTCTGACAGAGCACAAACCTTTACTAAATTACTACATAAAGGGGTCACCTTCAAATGGGATGAACATTGTGAAGCCAACTTCAGAGAATTAAAAGAGTACCTGGTTACTCCTCCTATTCTTATGGCACCTGTCCATGGAAATCCATTACTCCTGTATATTTCAGCTACGACCACCTCATTAGGAGTATTGCTAGCACAAGAGGATGAAACTAAGAAAGAAAGAGCAATCTAATACATTAGTAGAACACTAATCTCCTATGAACTCAATTGCAGCATTATTGAAAAAGCATGCTTAGTTGTTGTCTTTGCATCACAAAAATTGAGGCATTACATGATGTCACATACAGTAAGGCTCATTACAAAGATAGATCCTTTAAAGTACCTCCTAAACAAAATAGAATTAACAAGACATCTGGAAAATTGGGTCCTCATTCTCAATGAATTTGACATTGAGTATGTAGACATGAGGGCTATTAAAGGACAAGTCCTTGTAGATCAAATAGTTGCTTCACCACTCCAAGATGATGAACCTTTCAGGATTGAATTCCCTAATGAGACCATTATGCATCTAAATGAGTATCTGTGGAAGATGTACTTTAAGGGTTCTTTCACGCAACAAGGCTCTGGAAAAGGAGTTCTATTCATAACTCCTCAAGGCTACAAGATACCCAAGTCCTACAAATTAATGTTTCCATGCACAAATAACATTTCTAAATATGAAGCATTGGTAAACAGTCTTAAACTTGCTATGGAATGGAAAATTGTAGAGTTACATGTGTATGGTGACTCTCAGCTCATTATCAATAAAGTCAATAGAGATTAATAGATGAAAGATGAGAATTTCATGCCCTACAAACAACTGGTTGATGACCTAAAGAAGTACTTTGTCTTCATCACGTTCCAGTAAGTACCCAGAACAGAGAATAAAGCTACAGATTCTATGGCTACATTGGCATCCATATTATAATTGGAGGAACATTAATTCTTCTATGACTTCTTAGTGGAATAATTATCCTACCCCGCCTTTGATACCCTTGAATACCAAGTAATATGTGCTTTGAACACCCTAGACCAATCTCGGTATGCTAATATCATTGCTTACCTAACTGACCAAACCATTCCCAATAATCTATCAAGAAATGAAAAAAGAGCCTTGATTAGGACAACATCGCGTTATGTCCTCATAACTAATAACTTATATAGATGAGGTCTTGATGGCACTCTTCTTAGACATTTAGAACTCGAAGAGTCATATCGCACATTAAAAGAAGTCCACAAAGGTGTATGTGGATCACATTTAAACGGCTTTTCACTAGCAAATAAACTACTCAAAGTAGGCTATTACTGGCCTACCATGGAAAAATATGCTATTCAATTTTCCAAAACATGTCATAAATGTCAGACACATGGAAACCTCATCCATGCTCCTGCCAGAGAACTTATACCTTTCATTACACATTGGCCATTTCAGCAATGGGCCTTTGACTTTCTTGGACAAATATATCCCAATTCTTCAAATGGACACAAGTTCATCATTACGGTCACTGAGTATTTTATGAAGTGGTTTGAGGTCGTGCTGATAATCAAAGCCACTAGCAAATAGGTGGATATGTTCATTTTAAACTATATTATCTGTAGCTATGGGATACCCTCTTCAATTGTAACAGACAATGGGGGCCAATTTAAAAACCAAGACATTGATAACCTCTGTGAATAGTTCTACATCACTCAACACTGCTCCTCAATCTATTATCCTCAAGGTAATGGACAAGCTAAGGCATCTAATAAGAATATTCTCAAAATCCTACACCAAACTGTGAGTAAGTCTGGAAGAGACTGGCATTTACAATTGAATTCGGCATTATTGGCCTATAGAAAAAGCATCAGAACACCAAGTGGAGCCACACCATTTTCCCTAGTCTATGGTGCTAAAGTAGTACTACCTATTGAGGTTGAAATCCCCTCTTTGTGGATATCTTTACACGGTCTTGTAATTGATGAGCAATACCACATCGATAGGTTGAATTCTGTAGACCTACTTGATGAGCGTAGGCAACAGGTGTTCGATCACCTAAAAGTATACCAAGCATGAATGCCCAAAGGATACAATAAAAAGGTCAAACCACAACAATTTCAAGTGGGGGATCTCATCCCAAAGGAGAATCCTAAGAACCAGCCTAACCAGGAATAGAAAGGAAAGTTTAAACCTAATTGGTTGGGAACTTATGTTATCACTACTACTTTTGGGACTGGATCTTATCAACTAGCTACACCTGAGGGATATATTCTTCTAGATCCTATCAATACTCTACATTTGAATTAGTTATACACTTGATGTTTGGCTAGCAGAGCCTGTACAGTGAAATAGTTCTCAAGAAAAATACCAAAAACAACATAAAATTGATCCTGAAAAAATCCAAAAATAGTGGAAAAAGTCCTGAAGAAAAGGTATCCTTGGTGAAAACTTGGCAAACAGATGCCTTGATACTACAAAAACATTCAAAAAAGAAAAAAATACCAAAAATTTTGAAAAAGAAAAAGGTGCCTTGATGACAACTTGGTAAAACAGGCATCCTGGTAGCAAAAAGAATAAAAAGTTTTTCCAAGTGGTGAAAACCTGGCAATCAGGCGTCACTTGTATTGTGTGCTCCATCTATCAATACATTGCTGATACTAAGCCTTCACGATTACACATGTGCTAAGAGTTGACTTTGTTTCCTTACGAAAATCTTATCCTCACTTGGGATTTGTCTGCATTTCTATCTTAGGATCAAGTCGTTCTACACTGGGGGCATATTTTGCTAACATGTTAGGTCACATCTTCTAGGTCATCATAGGATGTTTTTTCCCATGACACAATTATACTCGATGCTTTCACTAAACTATCCCTTTCACAAAACAAGGCTGGCACAAACATTGCACTAACATGAATGGTGTTCCTAGAACCTACATTGGATTGCAAACAGGAAGAAAGTTATACACAAACATGGAACACATATTTGCTTGAATTCCAACTTTTTGATTGGTGAATCTATACTGCACTTGAAAAATGAATCAATAGTATTTCTCAATAATACTTAAACATAGTTTGATCTTGGTTTCATTATGACTCTTTTATGTACCCGTGATTTTTTAACTGGGGGCATCTAAGCAGTTATGAATTTTATTTGATTGATTCACAATAGATAGTTGTTATGTCTTCTGAGTTACTCCATGATGTCTGCGCAAAGACAAAGAGACACAAGGACAGGGGGTGTAATGTTTTTTTGGTTTTATGTGTATGGTGATTGTTCCAAATGATCATATACATTTCACCTAACTTAGATGTTTATGGTAAGAGCTTCCAACATGAGGGGATAGCCACATATATCTCAATCTTTGTTATGTGTAAACTACAGTGAGATTGAAATAATTTCCTTGTTTGTTTTCTAAAACTCAGATTCTCACTAAGGTATATGAAGCATAATGTACCCAAGGATATCAATTTTCAAGGTCATTATGTGTCCACTATCTTACCTTACATAGATTCTGATATAGTAAAGGAAGGTGACTATTTTTTTGTCCTGGCTTCTATGCCTTGATGCCTAAGTCTATTTTCGACATTTCAATAAAACATAGTATTCATACTTTCATAATATCAACGGGTATAAGTGATTATTTTACTATCAGGTGCTATCTATTCCAAAAAGTGCCCAATGATGATAAAAATGTTCCCATATCTGCAAATCAGTGACAAGTCCTAAGATTCTGCATATAGCTGCATTTAGAGATTGCATGATGCATTTTTGAAAGAAGTAAAAGCATAAGGAATTTTGAGCTCAAAAATGATTTCCATTTTTCTTCTAAATCCAAGTTAATTACAACCATTCAATATTACTAATATTCATATCGTTGCACATCCATAGAATACATTTTGCATTCATTAAATGAGACAGAAGAAAAATACAAAAACAAAGCATTTTATGGATAGCATTTTATTTTTACATCCTAAGTGCATCCATACATTTTACTTGCATAAGAAAAACTCAAAAACATACATTTTTGCATATTCACATAGTATCATTTGAAACATGTTTATATCAGTGATAAATCCAAAATGCATAAATGATGTCATCATATAAATATAACTCATCATGAGACCAAGATAAATCTACATCACATGTGCAAAAAAATCTATCAAAGCAACATGGAACTCATGAAACATGTCAGAATCAGAAATAGATGCATCATATATATATCTCAAAACATGGTACAGATCAAAAATATGACAAGTCTACACAAAGAGTATCAGAATGTCAGGATGGATTAGATATACATGTACAAAGTTTCAATGGTGTAAAAGAATGGCCTCACAGGGCTCTAGATATACAATATGATCTCACAAAATATTATAAAAAGATGTGTCTCATGTCTAACTCCCCCCCTCTCCCTGATCTGGAGGTGGAGGAGGAGGTGGTACAAATGGAGTTGCTGGAGGAGGCATGGCCCCCTCTGACTATTGTGCTAATCGTGAAAAGGATACAGCTCTTTGTCCCTCTGGTACTGCAACATAATAAAGTGCATAATAGTAGGTAGCTCTCTGACCTTGGTGAACAGCAGTACGGGTCTATATATCTCACTCTGCTCTGAACCTCTCCGACTGTCTATCCCTATCAGCAAGTAATGCATCAGTTGTCATGAGCCTAGCCTCTAATGCTATGATTCATGCCCTGAGCTTCTCTCGCTCTTGCTCACACTGAGATAAGGGATCTACATCCTTGCCTGAACCTCTACCAGCATCTTGTCATGAAGGCCTATCTTGTGATCTATCTAGTTGTCTCTGTTGCTGCTGCCTCTGCTATTTCTACTACTCCCCCATAAGTAATGGCCCTGGATCTATCTGGGGAGAAACAAATCTGAAGTGGGTATGCTGACCCTCTCCACTACCACTGGCCACATTTGCAGTTCCACCCACAGCTCCACCTCCCCTATCATCTCCACCATCATCCCCATCATCTAAAGGAGGATGCCTAGAATCTCATCTCTCATTTCTACCTCCATTTCATCTTCCCCTGGGACCCCTAGCTCTCTATGATCCTCCTCTCCCCCTGGCAGGGTGATCATCTAGATCATAATCTATCGGATCCTCTATACAAGGAATAGCCTCCTGAGGAACTATGAATCATGGAAATGGATGTTGAAGCATCTCTGTAGCATACCCATCTAAACAACCTGCATCTAAAACATCACGGTGGAGATCCCAATCGACTCCAACCATATCTATGATCTCCTGGTGGGTAGTCTCATATACCAGCTGGGCACCCCACAATGGTGCCTCATCACGAAATCTGGCATATACAGTCGTGTCCTGGGTCCTGCCCTATCATCGTCTGAACTATTGCCAGACTCGGGTATGTACAAACTGCTCTATGATGTATCTGGTCCTCTCGATAAGGTACATGCTCTGAAAGAACAATGGGACCTATCTGGCATCCAAATTCCACTCCTCACAGTCCAAGTACAACTTCCATACTACCTTTGTCATATCATCAAACAGACACCGCCAGTACTCTACCTTGCCTAGATGGGGCTACTGGATAAGATCTGCATACATATATACATAAGGATGCTCAGGTGCACACTGCCTATCTATAATGGGTCATGTCACTAGTATGTACTCCCAGGCCCAGATCTAAAGAATCAAAATGCCACATTCATGCTCTGAGTATAATGGTAAACAATCTCGTGGAGCTCTTGGTACATATGAGTCATAATACAGCTGCCCCATGAAAATATTTGTCTAGAGACGACCATCTGCTCCAGCATATCTACCCATCCTATAAGGAATCTATCTTGTCCTCTGTCTAGCATCAGGATGCCACCAATCAAGCCCGCCAAATACACAGATAAACAATCATAGTGATCTCACATATAATCCCAAGAAATATATCTCCAATCAATAGTGTCATCCTAGAAATATCAACGAGCTGCACCAATCGCCATGACAGAAGTCGGCTCAAAGTGCACCTCACAGCCAATAAATGGAACTCTCAATATGCACCATACGTCCTTAGGAGTGACTATCATCTCCCCAATTGGGAGATGGAAGGTGTTGTTCTCTGAATGCCATCTCTCGGCAAGAGCAGTTAACAACCCCCAATTTATCCCTATATTGATTAAACCAAGCAATGATCATAATCCTACATGGACTACTACCTCCTACTCATCATCTGACAGCAGTCCGGCCAAAGCAAGAACACGTCCTGGATATGTACCTCGAAATGAAACTACCTAAAAATCAACCTATTTTTGGAAAATAAAATGATAAATCAGTGTTCTATCTATGGAAAACATGCCAAAACATGATCAGCTAGGTGATTCAGGATCCACAGAAGACAAACAGTTCACAATGGCTAAGTTTCTAAGTCCAAAAATGAGATGCAATACTGGAAAAATAAGGTGTGATCCTGGAAATACAAGATGCAATGGACAATGTTGGGTATGATCCTGAAAACCCTAGATGTGACCCCAAAAATAGCGTACAATCCTGAAAAGACAGGGTATGACATAAATTGAATTTCACATTTTAAACTAAGCTAAAACAGGGTAATGGGATGCGATCCAGGAAATATTAGATGCTACACAAAAATCTAGGAAAATAGGATGCGATCCAAGACATATCAGATGCGATGCTGGTTTAGCAGGGTGTGATCCATAATCCCGGATGCGACCTAGAATTCAATAGGCTCTACAAGATGCAAATGCATAAAATTTAAAATTGCAAAATTCACAAGGTAGTTTTGCGAGTACTTATAGGAGGTGCATAATCGGTCGGGCACTAATGATGACAACTGAGCTCAAAACAATGCTTCCTAACTAGGACCACCATCTTCTTCGTAGAGCTCTCAAATTTACTATGGGTAAAATTGAAAATGAATAGTAAAATCATGATTTTTGACATATATATTGGTCTTTTGAGTTGTTTAGGGGTTTTGAAACTCCTCCCAGGCAACTGAAACTCCATGTTTGTTCTCTTTTTGATCAATCAAGAACAAAATCAAAGGTGCCTAAGGTGTTTTATGTAGTATAGTAAACTTTTTGTGACAATTCCTGACAATGCAGAATTGCTCCATCTATTCTGAAAATCCATCAAATTGCACATTTCATCATAAATATTGGTCTGAAATCATTTTATCAATCTCACCACTCACATTTTCATGTAATTAACTTGGTTCTCATGTGTTTACTCTTCACACTCCCCTGTTTCTTCACTTCTTCTAATCTATTCTGACCTACCTGTTCCACGCAAGTGATACATCATTTCAAAAGAGGGATTTCATTTCTTTCCTTCGATTTCATTCCCGAGGGGGAATGATCACACTATCATCAATCAAATTCTTGCTCGAAACAACATTAAAATGACTTTGTTATCAAACAAATAGGGGCATGATAATTTCCTTGACTAAGTCAGAAATTTTGGATAGAAAGATTTGGTTCTCATAAGCTAGATATCTTGTGTTTCCTCATTTTTTAAAAGATTCTTATTAAGCTCCTGGCAGCTTCATACTAACTTTGGATGACAACCAAGTTTGAAATCAGTATTATCAACCTTTGGACAACAACCAAGTTTAGAATTGGTATTTTTAAAATATTTTACGTATTGACCTTTGTTCGATCAAGTTCAAAGTTAATTCTATCATTTCAGTTCAATCAAGTGCAAGACTGATCTCATCAAGCATTTCGTTCGATCATGAGCGAAATTCTCAATCTTTCTGAAGTCAAAAATCAAAACACTTTCTTTGAATCAAATGCGCTACTTGCACATCTATTCAAAGAGGGGAAAATGTAACCACCTAGATTTGGTCTGCTCTAACCATAGACCCTATTTTCCCTAAGTGTGATCATACCCCCAATTATGTCCAGACAACTCTTCGATCGGTTGGCATAATTCATTCAAATCAGATTTAATCTCCTAAGTGATCTAATCACTAAATTTTATTAATCACCTAAGCCAATCAAATCAAATCAATTTAATTCAAATCAAACATGGCTAAGGTAATTAATTTAAAAGGAATTAAATAAATCCCTATTATACCTAAACACTTGCAAAAAGCCTATCTTCTAGCCTAAATTAATCTAATTAATTGGCTATAGTCATAATTAATTATCTAAAGCAATAAAAAGCTTAAATAATTAATACTCCTATTTTTGAATGAATATATTTAATATAATTCATTTCATTAATATTTCCCTAAACCCCTAACTTAACCTACCTCAACCACCTTGACCCTCGGTCCAAACCCATCCCAACCTATTCACCCCATGCTAGATCTAATCCTAATCTTAATCCCCTTCTAACCTACCTTCTAATGATGTCACATTCCAAAAAACATGATTAGGAACTCAACCCACTTGAGAAAGTCAATTTTCTCAAGCTTGACTCTCTCTAAGTCCACATTCTCAAGCTTTCCTCTTACACCCTCCCCATGCTTCTTAAATGCTCTCATTAATGCATTATTAATGGAGATTCGTCAAGCCCATGCCTCATGAATTCCTTTGGCATTTATTCCTCTTACACCTCATTAATGACTTTTACAACTCCATTAATGACCCTTGTCCCCCCTCTCTCTCCTCATTTATTCTATAAATAGAATGAGTTTTTGAGCTCAAAAAGCCCTTAATTTTAAGATTGAAAGTATTGGTATGCTGCTTAGATTAATTGTGAATTCATATTGCATAGTAGTTTTGATGTTTATGCATTTTTATTATCATTTATTTTTAGAGCTAATATGCATGTTTATTGAGCATTTAGATTAGTTTTCATTAAAATCTTCCATTCTTAGGTTGTATATGTCACTGATTTGTGCATAATCTGACGGCAAGATCACGACATTCTTCAAACTCCTCCTAGATAGGAAGCAATATATCAGTTTTAGTGTTTAGCTTGAAACCCTTGCTTTTTATGCTTTTCTACTAATATAATGATCTATTGAAGTGTTGTGTCGTAGGTAACAGGTGCACTATTTCACACACACAATATCTTATATTTGTTCTTTTGTAGGCACATACTCCAATATCACCTCTTTTTCATTCACCATCTCTCTCAGAAAATTATACTTGATTGATATGTGCTTTGTCTTGGCATGTTGTACTAGATTCTTAGAAATATTTATGGCACTTGAATTATCACTATAAATCATAATAGGTTCATAAAAAAAAATTCCAATATGAAATAGCATCCCCTTCATCCAAATGATTTGAGTATAATTACCAACATCAACAATGTATTCTACCTCCACAGTAGATAAGGAAATTGAGTTATTCTTTTTACTCATCCATTAGATCAATCTGCTACCCAAAAAGAATGTGCCACCACTTGTACTCTTCATGTCATCAATATTACCTACCTAGTTAGTATCTATATATGCACATAAGGTAAAATAATTATTCTTAGTATACCACATTCCAAAGTCTATTGTCCCTTTCACATATAAAAATATCCTTTTAACTGCAACTTCATGGTTGTGTCTGGGATCAGCTTGAAATCTTGCAACAAGACACATTGCATTCATGATATCAGGTCTTGTATGAGTTAAGTATAATAGTCCACCAACCATTGATCTATACTTTGACTGATTAACCTTAGGGGACTTTTCATCTCTTGATATCTTCCATCATGTCACCATAGGTGTTCTCATACGTTTTGATTCATCCAACCAAAACTTTCTTAGTAATTCCCTCACATACTTAGCTTGAGTTATGAAATTCCTTTGTCAAATTGAGTAACTTGCAGGCATAGAAAGAATTTAATTTCTCCTATCCTGGACATTTCAAACTTATTATGCATCTCTAATGAAAAATATTTACTTAACTTATCATTTCCACCAAAGATAATGTCATCAACAAAGACTTCTAGAATAAGAATTTTCTCATTAACAATTTTAAAATGTAGCTTACTATCCACAGTACCTTTGTTGAGTCTGAGCTTGAGAAAATACTTGTCCAAACTGGAGTACCAGGCTCTAGGGGCTTGATTTAGTCCATACAAAGCTTTCTTCAATAAAAATACCATATTATCTTATTTTCTCAAAGTAAATCCATCAGGCTTCTCTATGTATATCTCTTCTTCTAACTCACCATTTAAAAATGTTGACTTAACATCCATTTGGTACACTCTGAAGTTCTTATGGGTTGCATAAGCTAGAAATAGTTTAACTTCATCCAACCTTATTATTCGTGCAAATGTCTTTTCATAATCAATCTCTTCCATATAAGAGTAACCTTTGCACACCAGGCTTTCTTTATTCCTCAAAAGTTCTCCTTCTTCATTTATCTTATTTTTGAATACCCATTTAGTACCAATAACATTATTATCTTTAGGTCTTGGAACAAGAGCCCGTGTGTCATTTTTCTTAATCTGTGATAACTCTTCCTTCAATTATTCAACCCAATAATCATCTTTGCAGGATTTTGTTACATCCTTGGGTTCAGTGTGTGATAATAAGCATATATGATCTTGTGCAACTCTTCTTCTTGTATGGACTCATTTATTCCTATCACCAATGATTTGACCTTCATTGTGGTTCATTCTTACATACCTTGGATTTTTCTTCCTTGTTTATGATTTTTGGAGTTCTTCTTCTTCTTCTCCACTTGTATAGGCTTCATCTTCTACATTTGTTATGATATTTGGACTTGAATTATGCACTTGTTGATGTTGTATCTGATCACTACTATCACTTTGATGTTCATTGTGAGACCTACACTAGACTGTTATAGTTTACTATTTTGTTTCATGCTTTAAGCAGTTTATGCTTTGACATACTTTGACTATCAACGAGACTTTTTATACTTTTGAGGATCGGTGGAATCCTATGTTATATATTCAGCACCTGATTTTGTAATCAGGGTACTTTTGAGATGTTTATGTTTTGATTTAGTTTCAGCCTATGTTGATGTCTTTTATGGATCTAAATGTATGAATGTAATATGATAAAAATGGTTTAGGAAACCGATGCTAGGATATTTCAGTTCTAAATGCAATGTGACTTATATGCTTACTTATAATATTGACGTTATGTTATGTTTCATAGCATGTGTTTTGGATCTACTGATGTGTGCATTGAGTGTGCAGAAAAAGTTGACCATGGATTTAAATCGGGGACCCAGTACTGGAACCTATGTATATACCTGTGCTTACCAAGGTCCTGTCTATATAAAGAGACATGGACCTCATTGTTATGTGTTTATTTCATGAACGTGGTTTGCATGTATGTTATT
>MU223152.1:695492-724029 GCA_018584345.1 Thuja plicata
GGCCGCGCGGCCACGAGCCACCCACTGTGTATACACAGTGGGGGTGGCACCGCCGACCGGCGTCGGCCGCCCCACAATCTTCTCCCCCCCCGTGTATGTGTAATGGAGACATCGCGGGGGGTGGTGCCGCCGATTGCAGCCACCACCGCTCCGCCCCTTTCTCCCCCCTATCGCCGTTCTTTTCGGTGGCCGCGCCACCATCTCGAAACCCTCGCCGCCCGTTTTTGGCCGCCCAACCGCACTATTGGGGTCGACATTTATTTGTTTATTTTTATTTAGATTATGTGTTAGGATATCTTTTTGTTATAAGATTTACTTTCTAAGATTTAATTTAGATTAGATTTCTTTTTTTATTTGATTCACTAAATTAGATTGTATAAACAGATTTGATTTATTTTTATGAAATTATATATATTTGTTTTCATTTAAAGTTTTGATTATATTATTGATTTAGGATGTTTAATTAATATAAATGTATTAATTTATAATGATAGAGTAGAATGAATTTAAAATTTCTTTATAACTTTAGGATAATTTAAGTTAAAAAGTCATGTGTTTAATAAATTTAATGTTAGAATTTGTTTTAGATAAAGACTTTGATGATTGGAGATTAATATAAGATTTAGAAATTTAAGGTCTTATTAGATTAATCGTTTTAGAATTAATAAATTAGTTAACCTTTTTTTATTGTTATCAGGGGGTCATATTCCCCTTTAGATTCACGCTATACGTCTTTAGGGACATTATCGCTACCCTTGACCCACGACGTACATAGTTGACTTTCGGTCAACCCTGGTTCAAACCTTGTCCGCTGGCCTCGATTTTGGAACCCAGTGCTCCTTGGGGTATCTGAACCCTAGGGTTTCGTTTTTGAACCTTTTTGAAGATAGTTGACTTTTTGGTCAACATGGGTTGACTTTTGGTCAACTGTCTCATTTTGCGCACCTTTGACTTCCTTAGCGCTTAGTAGACCCTTGAGAACCTTCCTCACGTATTTCCAATCTCGGTTGACTTTTGGTCAACCCTAGTTGACTTTGGGTCAACCATAGTTGACTTTTAGTCAAACTGTCTCGATTTGCATGTACAACTCTTCCTTTGGGTTTAAGCGAACCCTAGTTGTACCATTCACCTTTTTTAGAGCATAGTTGACCTTTGGTCAACTCTAGTTGACTTTCGGTCAACTTCCTCGATTTGTGTGGGCCCCCCATGAAATGTCATCATTTTTTTAATTAATATTAAATTTGGTTTTTATATATATATATATAAGTTATTTTGTAAATAGAATTTGGGATTAATTTATTTATAAATTGGTTAGTTTAAATAAATTCTTACTTTTAAATTCTTTACTAATATATATATATATAGTAATTAATTTTTTTATAATTAGTTTAAATTAGATTTATATATATATATATTAATTGACTTATATAGTTAATTTTTTTTGAATTTGCAAGTATGTAACTACATAGCTATTAGAGATGATGTATTGATCATTAATTTAGTAATAGGTATTTATTAAAATACTTTTAATCACAAATCAGTTTAGGTGGTTTAAAGCGATAAATGATATTATTAAATATTAATTGACATGTGTCGTATGTCATATCATGTTCCCTATTATAATTGATTTATTATGTGCGTATTTGAAAGGGGAAAATCAATGTTAATTAAAAGAGTTTATTAAATCGTGGATTTCTTTTGTTTTGGTATTAAAAAAAAGCTCTTAGTTAAGGTACTGTAAATGATTATATGCTTATAGTTCATTTTTCAGTCTTTTAAGACATTTTCATTTCTATGCATCTTATGGATCTCTTGTGCTTGTTTGTGCGGTTATCTGGGACATTAGACGACCTAGGATGTATACAGAGGCTGTGTGGGTGTTTATCTTTTCTGTTACTTCATGGTGTGTGTGTTGTCAGATATTACCCTAAACTGACCATGATGACCCTTTCAATTATGTATCTATGTGTGTACCTATATGTGACCGTTCCTGATTATGTGGGATACTAGATTTTGGGTACACTAGGGTTGCGGCCTATGCTAGATCTGTTAGGATTTATGAGCCTAGGGTAGGTTACCTAGATGCGTAGTAGGAGGTGGCTTGCAATAAGTTCCGTGTCCATAAGAGACTACTGGATTGCTTATTGTGGATTTTCTTTAATAAGTGATCACTAAAGACATATTTAGAATATAAAATCGATTAATAATATGTATCCTCACCCATGCTTGAGTGCTAGTATAGGCTAAGATGGTTTGGAGAAGATGTTAGTTGTCCTACGAGGTACCTAACATAGTTAGTAGGCCTTGTCAGTATGAGAGGACATCAGCTCCGTGTATGGTCACTTGGGTGCCAAAATTCATTGTGATTATCTGGGCTGAACTTAAGGGTAGACCTACATGATGACACCTTCCTTTACACATGATAGATTTTCTACATTGTCAGTTGCCTCTGGATTAGTGAGTCTTACATTTTATGATGATTAGTACACCGGATTAGAGAGCTACCAGGATCCCTTGCTTAGTGGTTATGCCTTGTTGGTTTTGGATATCCGATTGGGATCTGTTGTTATCTCCTCAGCACGGTGGGGTGGACCTTTGTGGTTCTAAATGGACGGGTGGTAGTGATTCTTTATCCATTGAGATTTGACGTCCTTGTACCAGGTGCTTGATGGTTCTTTGCGGATGAGATCTTTATGTTCCTTCATCATTTATTATGTAATTTCATTATTGTAATCTTGTATTAGAGTATCGCATGTGATACCTAATCTGGAAATTGTAATAGTAAGTAGATTAGAGTGATTACCACATACCCTGCGACATGTGCAGTGGATGTGAGTTTATGGTAGTTTCATGGTTATCCATGAGGATTGTAATCATGGTTATGTAAGTTGTATTTGATATGATTAATCAAATGGAATCTTTTCTTATAATGTTAGTTGTGTTTTTCTTTAAGTAATTCAACATCATGGGACCCTTGAGTCGTGTAATCTATGTGAGTGTAAGACATGTGTATAAATGGTAATTTCTTCCACATGATTGTATATTTCTTTATGTTAACTTTAAAAAAAAAATTATTCAGCACACATAGTGATATGTTTAGGTTAATCTCTCTTGGGTTCCCTGGCGGGGCGTTACACTAGATCTGATCTCTACATGTTCCTTTCAGTCGTATTAAATTTTAAAGTTGTCTTATTCTTGGGTAGTATGCCACTTATTGAACTCAATTCAAAGGTTGTAATATTTATAACTACCTTTTCTCTTGTCACATTAGTCATTGTCATTATTTATTTAATAGTTGTAACCTTGTTGTCATAGGAAGGAGTTAAAGATCTCAGAACTTTTGAAATAACCTCATCTTCATCGAGTGTTCCTCCAACACATCTAATAGCGCATACTAACTCATTTACCTTCAGCATGTAAGAGGAGATATTATCATCCTCACTCATATTCATGGCCTCATACTTTCCTTTCAGGCTCTGCAAATTTTCCATCTTCACTTTTGTATCTCCATCATAAATAATCTTGAGCTTCTACCATGTTTGGTTAGTTGTATCCAACTCCATGATATTAGTCATCTCTGCATTAGCTGATGCATTTAGCAAATCTTCCTTGTCCCTAATGTTATCTTAGGCATCATTGATCGCATCACGAGTTGTAGGATTCTAAGGAGGGATATATAAATGTTAGAAACACTGAGAGGGGGGTGAATCAGTGTTTGTCTATTTTAATTCATAAATTTGAAACTTAAATTAAATAGATAAAAATTGAAGCATAACACAATAACACATAACACAAGATATGATTATGGGGAAACCTTGATCAGAGAAAAACTCCGGTGGGAATTATTACCCAGAAATGATTGTACTAGTCTAATGAACTTGTTAGAGTTCATTTGCCCTGTTAGGAGTAGTCTTTACAATGCAAGTACAATGCACCTATTAAGAGTCTTTACAAAACCCAGTTAAAGGTGGTTGGCTCACTGCCAGAGCTCACTTCTCAATAGGATGAAGGCTACAACCTTTAGATAATAGATATACACTATATCATAAACATGAACTGCTATTCTAACACTGTTGTCTGATTAGTTTCATTTATGCTCTGATGATTTAATCTCTTGAAAACTTCTACTTCATACTAATTTTCTTATATTTCTCTTTTGAATATCTTCTCTTCTTATTTTCCATTCACACACTTAATACAAAAGTGCATGTCTAGTATATATACATGCCTGAATAGACGCGACCAAAAACAAGACCTTAATAGGCCCAAAAACAACATACACAACGCTTCCAAAAAAATTGTCTTAATCGTGTTTACATGAGTGTTAAAAACATATTTAAAAACATATTACAATAGGCGCATGGCCATAACAAAATAAAATATTATACGCTAATCCAAAATATGAAGTTGGCTTCATACTCTTTTTTATGAACTGCTAGTGGCTCTTGAACTTCCTGTAACTTCTCCATACTATCATACCGTACCATGTGTGTATATTATAAGCTTAATTACATGTCATAAAAATTAATTATGGAGGTGCATAGTCTGACTCGATCGTACGCACGTGCACTGGTGCTCTGATCAACTGCATGTCTCTGTACTGCTCTGTTTTCTATACTTAGCCAATTTTGATCTTCAAAGTTTGCTGTCAAAAATTCATATGACTTAGTTGCCATAATGACAACACAAAATAAGTCATATACACTTTGAGTGTCAACTTTCCAACAATCTCCCTCTTTTTTCATTAATGGCAACAAAGGAATGTGGCCAAGTTGCTTGAACTTTGACTTAACAACAAAAAACTGTATATCATAACTTTAGCTATATATATCATACTCCTTATATACACTACTCCCCCTTTGACATTAATGAAAAAGGTGTCAAAATTTTTAATTCTCTAGGTACTTACTCAGAGTACACATCTGGATACATAATTTGAAGAGTCTTGATCTCTTGGTGCCAAAATGCCTTGAGTGCATCAACAGTCTAAAGATGGGCGCATAAGGCATATGTGAGCTTCTCTATTTTTGTCAGATCCATGCAGGGACCTTGATCATATGTGAAAATTGTTGCATCTATCTATTTTATGTTCTCATTCAAGATAGCTAAGGAGGGCGCAAGTGCATTTCTTATTTTTGTTTGTCTGGTCCTTATATTTTTGATCTCTACCTTGGCCTTTTCAATCTTGTATATCTGACCTTGATAGATGTTGTTGCAGATGTTGATGTCTTGGGAGGATGTTTCAACTGATTTTCTAATGTTTTCAACCAAGATTTCTGCTTCTTCAATCTTCTTGATGTGCTCAAAAGTTAATTTTCCTTTGTCCATACAATTTTCTATCACCTTCATGCCTTTTGTTGCTAACTCTTTCAAAATTGTTTGACCAATCTTCAAGGATTTGAGATCAAGTGAGAAGTTCTTGATCATTTCATCTAATCTTCCCTTTTTGTACTCATCGTCTAAATTTTTAGTAGTTGAATCTACTAAACTTGTGAAGTTTGCTTTGAAGCAAGTCAATATGTTGTCAACATCATCCACTAACTGGATATTTTCCAATTTCTTATCTGATGGTAATAAGTTGTTCAAAATGTTCACTGACTCTAGAAAGAGAAGGTTTCTCATGACTTGTTTCTCTTTGGCTTTCTCCATGGCTAATACACTGATTTTGATCAGGTCTTCTTCTCCCCAAGCATCTAGGTTTGTTGAGTCAGGGGTCAAGCTTGACAACAATGATACTGATGGTTTGATGGATGGAGTGAATATAGTATTTTGACTATCCATATATTCACTTTTCACTGGGCTCTCCATAGAGGGTGGATCATTATTTTCATCCTTTCTCTCTTCATCTTATCCTATTGCATGAACTTGTTCTTTCTACAAAGAAGTGTTATCAGTGCATACCTTCTCAGCTTCTTCAGTACTTACAAATTCTTCTTCAAATTTATTTAAATCATTTTATGAGGCTGACATGGTGATCTCAACATCATTTATCACAATGGTTTCATCTGAATCCTTGACTATATCAGAGGATGATGTAACTTTGGGTGCTAAATCCTGTGGACCTGTCATAGGCACATTTCAAATCTCTGGTTCTCTATCATGTTTGGGAGGTACTAGAGTCACTTTAGCTATAGGCGTCGTTGATGGATACATGTGTCTATCCAAAAATACTTGCTCAAATGCTTTTTCAGTCTCTTTTCCAACCAACTCATACTCTTTGCTCATTATGTGAAGAGTTCTTGTTTTGGTTCTTAGATGAGGTTTTACCAAATCTAACAGAATTGCTTTCTCATCATGTGTGAAAATAGGGAGAATATTGTCTAATGTTTCTTCTCTAATCCTTGTATCTTCCTCTATTGCTTATATTTTCAATAGGTCTAGTATGTTCCATACTTTGTCTGGTATGACTGTCTTGAGTTCCAATACTGAGCTTTTAAACTTGATCATGTGAGAGATAATCATAGAATATATTTTTGATTTATCTATCTCTTGGTACTTGTCATAAACATTTGAAATTGAGTCAAGTCTTCCTTCATTAATGATTTTGTTCCTTAAGACTTCAAGACTAGGTCTGAATCCTACCTCAGGAGGGGCTTGAGTATTCTTAACTTTTCTCTGTGTTGTCCTTGAGGATGGGTGACTTGTGGGAACTTATTTCCTTCTTCTGGTCATCTTTCTTGGTACTGGCAGTGGAGAGGATTTCAAGTCAATAGTATTTGAGGGCGCAAATATACCTTCATCATATTTCTTCTTCTTCTTCTTGTGGATATCATCTAATTTCTCTATCTTAACTTCTGTAGGTGTTTTTTTAAGCTCTCTTGCAATTTTAGCTTCCCTAGATTTATCTAGGTCTTCTTGTATGACCCCATGAACCTTTAGGATGTTAGATGTAATCCTTGATGCCTTTCTTTTATTATATGCACTGTATAAGACATAATCAACTTGATTTGTCTTCTCTCTGTATGTGCCCCATCTTGGATCTTTTGGATCTTTAGGCGCAGATAAAAGAACTTGTGCATATCCTTCTAAAACATGTTCTTCTACTTCATAACCAAGTGGATGAATTCATTTCGTTCTTGGCTCAACTGATTCCATCAAATTGTTGGAGATTTTCTTCTGTGCAAATAATTGATTATATGTTTGTCATTGATGACAACATATAATATACAACAGTGTTCTATATGCAATTATCAGTATATATTTTCTGCAGTTATGCGTGTTCATTTCCATGGTGTATACATGTTCTAGATGCTATGTGCATTCACGCTGAGTCAGATATGAAGTTTCAGTTGAGTTATGTTAATCAGTTATGACAGTTACAGAGATTGAAGACTATATGTGAAGAGCCGACATAATTACATTATTTCTTGAGTTGCACCTATCTTTGGGATATGTGTGTTTGTATTCATGTTTAGTTATGAGTTAAAGATAATTATCTAAAGGAACCAAACATGTTCTATCAGAATCGTGAAGTTGGAGTTAATTTGGTGGAGCCGACTTTGTGAAGTGTCGCGTCTATTCAGTATGAGTTGCATGTTTCTAATCAGGTTGAATGGATGATGTGGCTAACTAAAGAAGTATTGAAGGGACTCCTAGAGCTGACAAAAATCACATCCTTTAGATAAGATACTTATAGTAGTTCATTTGATGAATGCCAAATGTGAATGAGAATAAAAAAGATAGAAAAAAGTACAGAACAGAATGTCTGTTGTTTTGGGACAGTAGAGACATTTCATTCATCAAGATAAGATCTATGTGAAGAAGTGGAAGTATACAACACACTAGAATTGATCAAGATAGCAGGTCTACTCAAATAGTTCATCTATCATATAGTGTATATCTATTCTACTGAAGGTTGCAGCCTTCATCATTTTAGCAGTAAGCTTTTGGACAGTGAGTCCTCACTTGACAAGGTTACTTGTAAAAGACTCCTAACAGGGTCTGACCTTTAACCAGGTATTTGTACTTATTTTATTTTAAAGAAAAACTCCTAACAGGGTTGTAAGATCTATTAACAGGGATAAGTATACTCAAGTATAGTTCTTTGTGGGTGCTAATTCCCACTGGGGTTTTTACCTATTTGGTTTCCCTGCAACGAAAATTGTTGTGTTCGCTATTGTGTTATCTAAATGTGCATTTACTTAATGTTAATTGATATCTAAGCAAAGAAAATAAATTAAATTAGATGATAACTGATTCACCCACCCACCCCCCCCCCTCTCAGTTATCCTTTGGGACTATTCTAACAATTGGTATCAGAGCCAAGTGCCTTGGAGATAAATCCTAACAACTTAAGGTAGATCAGATGGCATACTTCAGGAAAGAGAGTCCTAAGTTCGATGGAGAAAACTATCTTGACTGGAATAAAAAAATTATAACACATCTTCAGTACATTGGATTTGAGATCTATGAGATTTCCACTCAAGAAATTGAAGTTCCCACCTTGAAAGACCTTGCAGAAGAAGACTCTACAGTCAAACAAAAGGAAGTGTTCACTCATAATGCAATCACCAAAGAATCCTGATGCAAAGCATCTACAAAACCAATAAATCTCTAGGATCATGCTGATCCAAATCCAATTCTTTCATAAAACTAAACATAATATCCAATCTCCTCATGTAATCATCAACAAAACTCAACATTTTAAAGACATCACAAATCCAAAGTCAATAATCTGATTCACAACTATTAGCATGGTCATATGGTCAACTAATCATTAGTTATTCTCCATTAACTTGTTCTAAATATACCATAATAAGATATCAATAATAAAATTTCATATTTCATCCAACAACCATTGTTCAAGTGCCAAGAATCAACTAAACAAACAAGGGTTCCATTCTTTCCATTCTTTATGATTGTCCCAGTTTTGACAGTTTGGAAAACCATGTACTTTGTTATGTATAACTTTCATTCCAGACAATATTTTGCAAATATTTCTGGTGAAAATTTAGATAACTAGGTTTTTCAAATCATATTCCAAAATGAGCACGATCCAATGGCTCAATAAAAATTTATCGTCTCTTTCCCGAGACCAATGTTTACTGTCATAAAACAGAGAAAACATCCACACACATCCATCTAGGGCATCAAGTTTATTACTCCATACTCATCCATTAAATAACAAATAAAATTCATTTTAAATATACCTGAATCCCCTTCAATAATATGTAACTTTTATATTTTTCCAATAGTTCATTTGTGAGAAAACTCAGACCCTTCCCAAACAGCCTCTTCCATGAAGGTTTCAAATAGTTTTTACCAAAACATTCAGATCTTTCAAAATACTTAACAAAATCAATCCAAACTAAAAGGAAATGAAATATTATTCATTTTACTAACTTTACATGCCAATAATACATTGTTCCCAGGCTGTACAAGCCTGTACAAATCCTGGGGACAACACTGTTATTCTTTAAAACCAATCAAAACACAAATAGATGAATGCCAAATCTTACCAAAATGACTTTCTTCCTTGCAATAACTTTTAAAACTATGTTTAGATCATAAAATCAAGGCTTAATATAGTTTATTGTTCCTTCAACCACTCATAACCAACTTTTAACCTCTTTTGCAACTTTTTTTGTTGCATTTTTGCAACTTTGCTTGACAACATTTTGTTGTCAAGTTGACAACTTTTACACTTTTTCACAAATGACTTCATGGCTTTATAAAAACCATTCAAAAACATCATATGACTCTTCAAATGACTAAATACATATATTTTATTCTTTTCCTAGCTCTTCTACATCATTTTGAACTTTTTACAACTAGGCCTCAAATGACAACTAAATGACACTTTCACATTTTTAATTGCCCTTAGGCATTACATTTGATTCTATTACATAGAATATAAAATTTGAACATATGGATTAACATATTACATTTAAAACATCTCTTAGGATCTCCTACAATGTTGTGATGTCTAGGTGCTCCTGCACCAAATCCCTAATCAGTTCCCTATCCGACAGTGAATTTTCTGAGATCAAGAAGGCAGATAAAGCATACTCTATTTGGAAATACTTAGAAGATATGTTTGAAGGAGACATCCAAGAAAATAATGCACCCAAAAAGACATGGAAGAAAAGGTAAAACAACTTAGATATGCTACCTGAAGAAAACATCAGAGCCTACAATCAAAGAATTAATGAAGCAATTTCAGGTATCAGGAACAATGGTGGAGAAATTTCAGAGGATGAAATAATGGACAAACTAATTACCACACTAACAGCAGACTATGAGAGAAAGATCAATATCTTAGATGAGACTATGCAATTTTCAAAAGACTTTAAGAGAGAGACTTTGATCAGAAAAATATCTGCATTTGAGATATCAAGATTGAAGACAGAACCCAAAAGTGAGACAGTTTTCAAAGCCTCAGTCCAAAGCAAGAAATCCATAAGCAGCTCTAGTAATAATGAAGAAGTGGATATAGAACTAGAAGAAATCATTGCTATGATTTCCAAGAAAGAAAGGAAATGTAAAGGGAAATATGAAGGATAGCTACCATTCAAATGTTTTTCATGCATCAAAGTTGGTCACTTTGCATCCAAGTGTCCTACAAGAGTCAAGAAGTTCATATCAGATTACAAGCCCAAGTACACTAAGGAATGTTATCATGTTGAAGATGGTGTAATTGATGATGATTCGGGAGAAGATGAAATTGGTTTCATTGTCGTTAAAGACATTGAAAATATACTTGAAGAAATGGACAAAGAAGATGAAGAAAAAGAACAAAAGTTAGCATTAGTTTCAAAAGATGACATCAGAACTAACTGGATCATTAACAGCGGATGTTCACACCACATGAAAGGAGACAAAAACAGATTTGTAAATTTGGACAAATAAAAAGGTGGCATGGTTAGATTTGGAGATAACACTCCCAAACCTATCATAGGCAGAGTTTCTATCACCTTAGATGGAAAGAATAAGACAGATGATGTTCTTTATGTTGATGGTTTACATCATAACTTACTAAGTGTTAGACAGTTGCTTGATAAAGGATATCAGTTGGAATTCAAAAATAACAAGTGCATCATAAACAAAAAATAAGGAGACATGATTGCATCAGGCTCAAATACCAAAGGTAATGTTTTTCAGTTCAATTTAGAAGTAATTTGTTTTGTTGCAAAAGTGGATGACAGTTGGCTATGGCACAAGAGACTTTGTCATATCAATTTTGACAACATAGTCAAGATAAGTAATGTAAAGGCAGTAAGAGACCTTCCAAGTATTTCAAGACCAGTTTACACCATGTGCAGGGAATGTGTGATGGGGAAGCATGTGAGGACCTCATTTAGGAGGAAACAAAACTCTGTAGAAAACAAATTAGATCTGATACATACAGACCTATGTGGACCTACTCAATCAAGATCTTACTACGGAGAAAGGTATTTTATTTTGTTTTTTGATGATTTCTCAAGGATGATATGGTTTTCATTCTTAAAAGACAAATCTGAAGCTTTTGAGAAGTTCAAAGTGTTAAAAGCTAAGGTTGAGAATGAATCTGGACTAAAGATAAAATGTCTAAGATCTGATAGGGAGGAGAATTCACCTCTGACCAGTTTTATGATTACTGTGAAGAACATGGAATCAAGAGACACTTAAGTGCACCTAGAACCCCTCAGTAGAATGGGATTGTAGAAAGAAGGAACAGAATAATACTTGACACAGCGTGCACTATCATGATTGAAGGAAAGGTTGCTCATACTTATTGGAGAGACGCGGTCAATACAGCAGCCTATACTATCAATAGAATACAATTAAGGCTAGGCACAGACAAGACACCCTATGAACTTTGGTTTGGTAATATACCTACTGTAAAATACTTTAGAATCTTTGGAAGCAAGTTCTACATCAAGAGAGATGATAGCATTGGAAAGTTTGATGATAGAAGCGACGAAGGTATTTTTCTTGGTTACTCTACTAAAACCAAAGCCTATAGATGTTTTAATCTAAGATTAAAGAAGATCATTGAAATTACTCATGTGAATATTGATGAGAAGTTTATGATTCAAGAAATATATTATGACTATGCTCCCATGATTGAAGATAAGCCCAGACCCATCAAGAAGGACACAGTTATTGAAGAAATGTTTGACTGTATTGATGTTTCATGTAACAATCCTGAACCAAGTGAAGAAGAATCACAGATTACAGATGAAAGTATCACTCCTAAGAACTCAAGATACATATACAAATACCACTCTAAGGAAGATATCATTGGAGATCATAGCGCAAAAGTCTTGACAAGATCTAGAGCAAAAGGTTCAACCGCTGATGAAGAGGTATGCTTACTTTCACAGATTGAACCCTTAGGTGATGAAGATGCATGCAAAGATTCAGATTGGAAAAGTTCCATGCAAGAAGAATTAGATCAAATAATCAAGAATGAAACATGGGAACTGGTCCCTAGACCTCATGACAAGAACGTGATTGGAACAAAGTGGATATTTAGGAACAAAATGAATGAAGAAGGCACAGTGATAAGGAACAAAGAAAGATCAGTATGTAAAGGATATGCACAAAGAGAAGGAATAGACTACACTGGTATATTTTCCCCTGTGAGAAAACTTGAAGCTATCAAGTTATTTTTTGCCTATGCAACATTCAAGAGCTTTAAGGTATACCAAATGGATGTCAAGTCAGCTTTTCTAAACGGTGACTTGAAGGAAGAAGTCTACATAGAGCAACCTACAAGATTCAAACTTTCAGATAAACCAGACATGGTATGCAGATTAAGGAAAGCACTTTATGGACTTAAACAGGCCCCAAGAGCATGGTATGAGAGACTTTATGGTTACTTAACAAAGATAGGATTCAGAAAAGGAGCAACAAACTGTAATTTATTCATAAGAGAGACAGATGAAGGATTACTACTCGTTTCTATTTTTGTTGATGACATTGTCTTTGGAGGTAATGAAAAACTTAGTGCAGAATTCGCCAAAGAAATGAAAGTGAATTTGAAATGATCATGATTGGACCTATCAAATATTTTCTTGGATTGAATGTAAAACAAACAGATAAAGGCATATTTATAAATCAATCTAATTATGTGAAGGAGATATTGAAGACTTTCAAGATGGAAGATTGCAAACCAGTAAGCACCCCCATGATAACAGGAAGAAATATTTCTAAAGATGATGATTCTACAATAGTTGACAAGACCCTATACAAGTCTATGATCATAAAACTGATATATCTTACTCAATCTAGTCCTGATATTTCAAATGCAGTTGGCATTGTTGGAAGATTTGTAGCTGAACCAAAGAAAAATCACCTAATGGAAATAAAAAGAATATTTAGATACTTAAAAGGGACTATCGACTATGGTTTATGGTATCCTAACTCAGAGAATATACAACTTCATGTGTACACAGATGCAGATTGGGCAGGTTGTGTTGATGACAGAAAAAGTACATCAGGAGGAGTAGTATTTCTTGGAGATAGATTGATCACTTGGACAAGTAAAAATCATAATTGTATATCTCATTCAACAATAGAAGTTGAGTATGTTGCAGCGGCATTGAAGTGTTCAACAATGGTTTAGATCAAATAGATGATTAAAGACTTTGGTATTCAGATTGATTATCTTATCGTTATTCACTGTGACAACACTAGTACTATCAATATGTCAAAGAAACTTGTGATGCATGCAAAGACAAAACACATTGAGATCAAATACCATTTTCTAAGAGAAAAAGTTGCAGAAAGAGAAGTAAAGTTTGATTATGTGAGCACTAAAGAACAATTAGCAGATATTTTTACAAATCCATTATCAAAAGATACTTTTGAGTATCTCAGGGAGAAGTTGGGAGTAATTCCCTTTCCTAAGTCTGATTAGAACTTGCAACAAGTACATCAGTCCTTGGTGACTGATGAATGGTTGACTACTCTACTTATGGAGTAGAACCTGTGCTTAATGGTTTTTAACACCCTTTTTCATTGATGTCAAAGGGGGGGTATTAGTAAGCGGGATCATATACTCAAGGGGAGTATACAGAGCAGCAGCAGTGAAGAGGAACTTTTGATGAGGATATTGAGAAGATTTTAAAAATAAGGAAGACACTTTGAGTTGATGATATCATATGTTGTCATCAATGTCAAAGGGGGAGATTGTTGGAGATTTGCTTTTGTGCAAATAATTGATTGTATGTTTGTCATTGATGACAACATATAATATACAGCAGTGTTCTATATACAATTATTAGTACAAATGTTTTGGATTTATGCATGTTCATTTCCATGGTTTATAAATGTTCTAGATGCTATGTGCATTCACACCGAGTTAGATATGAAGTTTCAATTGAGTTATGTTAATCAGTTATGACAGTTACAGAGATTGAAGACTATCTATGAAGAGCTGACATAATTACATTATTTCTTAAGTTGTGCCTATCTTTGGGATATGCGTGTTTGTATTCATGTTTAGTTATGAGTTAAAGATAATTATCTAAAGGCGCCAAACATTTTCTATCAGAATCATGAAGTTGGATTTAATTTGGTGGAGCTGACTTTGTGAAGCGTCACATCTATTTAGTATGAGTTGCGTGTTTCTAATCAAGTTGCGTGGATGATGTGGCTGACTAAACAAGTATTGAAAGGAATCCTAGAGCCAACAAAGATCACATCCTTTGGAGAAGATACTTATATTAGTTCATTTTATGAACACCAAGTGTGAATGAGAAGAAAAAAGATAGAAAAAGTACAAAATTAATGTTTGTTGTTTTGGGACAGTAGAGACATTTCATTCATCAAGATAAGATCTATGTGAAGAAGAAGTGGAAGTATACAACACATTAGAACTAATCAAGATAGCAGGTCTACTCAAATAGTTCATCTTTCAAATATAGTGTATATCTGTTCTTGTGAAGGTTGCAGCCTTCATCATTTTAGCAGTAAGCTTTTGGACAATGAGTCCTCACCCTTAACAGCGTTACTTGTAAAAGACTCCTAACATAGTCTGACCTTTAACTAGGTCTCTGTACTTATTGAATTATAAAGAAAAATTCCTAACAGGGTTGCAAGATCTCTTAATAGGGATAATTATACTCAAGTACAGTTCTTTGTGGGTGCTAATTCCCATCGAGTTTTTTACCTATTTGGTTTCCCTGTAACAAAAATTGTTGTGTTCTCTATTGTGTTATTTCAATGTGCATTTACTTTATGTTAATTGATATCTAATCAAAGAAAATAAATTAAAGTAGTTGATAACTGATTCGCCCCCCCCCCTCTCAGTTATCCTTTGGGACTATTCTAACAGAAAGTACAGTCAATTTCCACCATGAAACATATGGTGTCTTTGTAATTTTCAACTATCTTCTCTGGTATTTTGAACCTCTTCTGCATCTTGATCCTAAATGTTTTGATCTCCATGTCCATAGAATCCTTTACACTACTTTCTAATGTATCCTTTAATGAAATTTGTGACATAGTAGGTTTGCTCTTGTCTAGGTAAAGATTAGAGACTTTACCAACAATGTGGAAGTATATGTAGATAATCAAAGAGCCAAATCTGAATATTTTTCTCTTCTCATGTTTGATAGCTCTAATGTTCTCAATCAGTTGTGCATGCAATATCTCACAAATATTATATTGTGTGTTATCTCTTGCCATCCTTATTATTGCAAGAATAGTAGCTGCTGACACACTATTCAGTCTGCTTGTGTGCTAAAAATTGGACCCAAGTATCATGGTGAGGATTTTGATGTCTTCTTTGACAATGGGATCAACAGTCATCCTACACCTATCACTTCTAGATAAGCAAGCCTGCTCAACTTATTTCTTTACATCCTTTCCAGTAGGAAGAATAGGTCCAACCTTGGAGAGTCTAATCATCTCATGAATGAGGTCAGCAGTAATGTGGATAGGAACTTCACCAATCCAATATAGATCATCATGTATCCTACTAAGTAGAATTTTAACACATTCTGGTTCATAGAACTCATGCGCATTTGTGTACTCAAAAATAGGGTTATCAGTGAGATGTGAGTATTCATCCTTGAATGAGTAATTTGGTTTCATCATTGATTCCATGAGAGCTATTATGATGTTGTCACCAACAGACTCCTTCTTACAATAGATGTAAGCGTGAATGTCCTCTATATGCATGACTCCTAACAGAGTCTTGGAGAATGCCCCTTCTACATCATCTAGCATAGACTTGAATGGATTCTTCTTAAACACATATCTCTTTTTCTCAAAGATGTCAAACACTTTAAGAGTAGCCATTACTTACTTGTAACTTGCTTAAGTAGGGTTTCAAAGGATTTTGAAATGATGTGTCTGCTAGAGTTCCATTTTAACTTTGATTCATCTTGCTAACCAACCAACGGTTTATCCTTCAACACTTCGATGCTAACTTCTTCTGCACTCTCTGAATGCTCAATCTTGAATGCAAAGTGAGGATAAAATATCTTTTACTAACTTATATAAAAGGTTATTGCATTTAATGCTTGTTTTCATAATGCAGTTTTTATTGAGAATTTCAATATTTTCTTTAGTCGAAGTTCAAGCTATGCATACTTCCTCATTTCATCATCAGTTACATGAATCCATAGGCACATACTTAGAGGTGAGTATACTAGCCATGCAGGGGTTTAGAGCTAGAATAGATCCCCCTAAGACCATGAGGGTCAACTAACCAGAAGTAGAAGTTGCATACACTATGGATGCATCTACTACCTTGTTAACATCATCATCTTTCTTTAATTCAACCCATATTTTACCTAAATCTTCTATAGCTTTTACAAACTTGACTTCACCAAATTCTTCAAATAATGATTCTTTAGGCTTTTCTTGTTTTTGAGTTCTTGACTTGCAAAACCTTGAGATATGTCCTGCTTTGTTACATGAGTGACAAATGATTGGAGGTCTATTGATATTGTTTATCATGTTGCACTGCTTGGATGTGTGTCCATTATAATTACATATCTGACATGTAATGTTCTGATAGTTTCTCTTAGGTTGATTTCACTGATTGTATTGAGTCATATTTCTTTGGTTCTGATGTGACTGATTTCTTTGACTTGTTTTGCAATGTATATCCCTATGCGCAAATTTATTACAGGAGTAACAATAGCCATTGAAAGGTATTACCTCTTTAAAATCTCTTGTCAGGTGTCCATTTTTTTACAAGCATAACAAGTTCAGTTAACTAGCTTGTGTTCATCTTTAGGAGGTTCTGCATTACCCTCTGCAAGATTCTCAATTTTCTTTGCTTCTATAGATTCTTCTTGTGCTTTCTTTCTTTATTTCATTGTATTGATTTCAATTTGAGATACACTGTATCCAACACCAGTAGTATCACCATTTAGATTATGTGTATAAAGTTGTGATTGAATTAGATCAGAACTTGTGTGTAATTTCTCAATTTTATATTTTGCTTCTTTTAATTCAAATTCAATCTTTTTCTTGATGTTTTCCAAATCCAAGATCTTCATATTTGCTTGCATAAGTTCATCATCTAATTGTTTACTTTCTTTCGTCTTTTATTCAATAGCAATTAGGCTATCAGTAAGTTGTTCATTCAGATCTTCAATCTTGTCTTTCAGAGACATGTTTTCTTTGTTCATCTTTTTGACCATTTTTTTCCAAATCATTTGTAGAGCAATCTTTCAGATCTTTCCTTAATTTTTTTGATAAGCATTTGGGAGCCATCAACTTTTAGTTTAAGTCCTTCATTTTCTTTTTCAGATCTATCAAGATCATCAAGGGTTGCTTCAAGATTCTTTTTCAGATGTTTCTCTCCTGCTAAATCCATGGTCTCCTCAAGTGGTTAAACTTTCTTTCAGAGGACCTGAGCTCTGATACCAATTGTTAGAAACACTAAGAGGGGGGGGTGAATTAGTGTTTGTCTATTTTAATTCAGCAATTTGAAACTCAAATTAAATAGATAACAATTGAAGAATAATAAAATAACACATAACACAAGTTATGATTACGGGGAAACCTTGATCAGAGGAAAACCCTGGTGGGAATTATTACCCACAAATGATTGTACTAGTCTAATGAACTTGTTAGAGTTCCTTTTTCCTGTTAGGAGAAGTCTTTACAATGCAAGTACAATGACCCTATTAGGATTATTTACAAAACCTTGTTAAAGGTGTTTGCCTCACTGCCAGAGCTCACTTCTCAATAGGATGAAGGCTACAACCTTCAGATAATAGATATACACTATATCAGAAAGATGAACTATTGTTCTGACACTATTGTCTGATCAGTTCCGTTTATGCTCTAATGCTTTAATCTCTTGAAGACTTCTACTTCATATTGATTTTCTTATATTTCTCTTCTTAATATCTTATCTTCTTATTTTCCATTCACACACTTAATACAAAAGTGCATGTCTAGTATATATACATGCTTGAATAGACGCAACCAAAAACAAGACCTTAGTCGGCCCAAAAACAACATACACAACGCTTCCAAACAAATTGGCTTAAGTGTGTTTACATGAGTGTTAAAGACATATTTACAAACATATTACAATAGGCGCATGGCCATTACAAAATAAAATATTATACGCTAATCCAAAATCTGAAGTTGGCTTCATACTCTATTTTTTGAACTGCTAGTTGCTCTTGAACTTCCTATAACTTCTCTGTACTGTCATACCGTACCATGCGTGTATAGTCTAAGCTTAATTACATGTCATAAAGCTTAAGTATGGAGGTGTATATTCTGACTCGATCGTACACACATGCGTTGGTTCTCTAACCAATTGCATGTCTCTATACTACTCTATTTTCTATACTTAGCCAATTTTGATCTTCAAAGTTTACTGTCAAAACTTCATATGACTTTGTTGCCACAATGATAACACAAAATAAGTCATATACACCCTGAGTTTAAACTTTCAAACAATAAATTCTTTGTAATCCTCTAATATTCTTCATCAATACATCTGAGATGTATAATCATTTGGTTCTTCCATAGTGCATAGTTGGTTCCATCAAATCTTGGACTATCTTTCTTATATGCTTCCATCTTTGGATCTCCCTCAAGCTATTAGGCTTCCTTCAAGGGACTAGATTTGATACCAATTGTAGGAAATATGCAGCAAGCAATTGAGTGGGGGGGTGAATCAATCGCTACCAAAATACTTAAACTTTTAATCCCTTAAACCATTCAAGAATAAAACTTTGATCAAATAAACTGTTATTATTGATTTGCAAAATGTAAAGCATGTAAACACGAATCAAAAAATATCAACACCACATAACAAAAATATTTTTATTGTGGAAACAAAAAATAGGGTGAAAACCATGGTGGGGATGATACCCACAATAAAATTGATACCTTGTTAGAAGTATAACTTATTACAATATGAGAAATGCACTTTCATTCAGGCACACTTCCTAGAGTTCACTAATCAATTTTCCTTGGGCACCCACCCTAAGGAAGTCACATTAACTTACAACTATAGTCAAGAATTCTCACTGACTTAAAAACACTTTTCAAACACCAATCTGATAATTCATGAACTATATAGTAGCATCTCAGTATGCCTCAGTCAGTTCCTTTTCACTACAGTCAGATCCCTTGTTGTAATTATTTTTGCCACACCATAAAAAAGAAATTCAACCTTCAGTAGATCTGTAGAGCCCTACCAGGAAACCAAAGAGAATATAACCTAAATGAATGCATTCAAGCAAAAAAATTGACTAAAACAAATGCAACTAGTATACTCAATGGAGCTCACAAATTCACGTCACCTTGATAGATTCAGATAGGATAGTCAGTCAGATACTTGTCTGCTCATGGGACAAAATGTAGGTTTAGGATAAGGTTTTAGGTCTAAATTCTATCTCCCCTCTTTTACTTTTGATACATATGTAAGGACACATTCACTCCAGCAAATTTAGGGAAGACAATGCCTAATACCTATAAACTTGACATCACAAATTTGAACATGTACATGCATATATATAACAATAAATGGCAGGGATCAATACATCGTGTAGATCTAACAAGCAAGTAACTAAGAATTTGTCCCTCACTATATCAGGCATGTCAAAAATAATATACAACATACTCATAATCCATGTAAATGCATATATGGGGTCATCGAGTCAGTAAAACCATAGATACATATAACATCATCATAAGCAAATAACCATCATAATATGAAGATAATCATCATCATCTAACCATATGATATCACACAAAATCCAATATCTCATAATATATTAAAACCATAAAATAGTGTCTTACATCCATATATCACCAAAACCAAAGCCAGCTGAAATAACCAATGCACACGTAAAATGTGGCCTAAAAGAGTCTGACATCAAAACTAAAAAATCAAACTATGGGTGGGTATCACATCCTCCCCCTAGAATTAGGATTACTCCTAAGACCTACAAACAAATAGGGATAAAACTCTTGTAATCTCGCTATGTCCTCCCATGTAGCTAATGAATCATCATTTGGGTCCCATTGGACCCTTGCCTCCTCGCTGGTGCAACCCCCAAAAAGATGACAGAAGACAACATAAAAATCCATTCAATAAGCTTTGAGTTATAGTTAAACTAATTGAAAATTCAGTCCATACACTTAAAATATAAACCATTTAACTATATTAAATTAATAATTTACTTAGTTCATAACATAATTTTTTAGACAAAGAACAACACATTTAAATATACATTAATAAAACTATCAAACATGTTGATAAATATGAGCTAAACTTTGTTTAATAAAAAAATGGGATGAGAGAGAAGCGGGAACTCAAGTGGGTCTAACTGTCACCTGCAACTACAGGAGGGAAAATAAATGTATAGAGAGGAGGTTGTGTGGCTTTCAGGGAACATGTAGGCCTGACTTACAATCGATCGACAGGGAGGAACCGATCATTCAATAATCTCTCTCAACAGCACAAGCCTTTACAAGGTCGCGCTTTCCAGTCAGTTAATGGACATGCAGTAGGAAGGATCCGAGGGGGTCAGGTTTGGAATGTCAAGAATGGGGAGGACTGGTCCAAAAATAAAGGAAAGTAGCCTCTCTACACATCTTTTTGGAAAAATTTTGACTTCAGAAGGATTGAGAACAAGTTCTATCGACCTAAGCAACATGGTGAGGAAGATGCTTCGAATAAGGAGGCGGAGAAGGAAAAGGATTTGGCACCAAACACCAAGTATGAAGTTATGTCCAACATTGAAATATCAAACCATCAATGGAAGGATTTTGTCAATTCTTTAAAACATAGGGCTTTTTTCTTTAAGTGGTTGGGTCCTTGGCCATCGATTAGCACTATTCGTTATTGGTGCCAAGATGTTTGGGGGAAAGTCATCATGCTCAAAACCCTTGCTAATGGTTTTTATATGGGGATATGCTCAACTAGGGAGGAAAAATAGTGGATCATCAATAATGGGCCATACCTTATCGAGGGGAGAGGTGTATACCTTAAGGATTGGCAATAAAATTTTAATCCTAGTAAGGAAAAGGTTAAGGAATACCTTGTATGGATGAACTTGCATAATCTTCCAATGGATTATTGGGATGAAGAAACCCTTATGCAGATAGGTAACTGCATTAGCACATACATCTTGGCTAAGGAAATATTAATAAGATGGATTCTTGTATTCACCCAAGGATTCTGATAAATATGCAGGAAAATGACCCCATTCCAAATTATATCATTTTAGAAACGGATCAAGGAGTATGGAAGTAGATGGTTGAGGTATGGGAAGGGGAGAAGATCCATACTAAGGAAGCTCATAAGAAAAATTTGAGCCCTATAAAGGGTAAAGGGTTGGAGAGGGATGAGTTTTTAGACAGGCTAGAGAAGGATTTATGCTCTAGAAATTTTGCTAAACATGAACCTATTCAAAGAAAATTGGAGAGCTTGGATAGGGGTCAATATGGAACACCTCAATGGAGGAAGGATTGCAAATGTGTAATGGAGATGGTCTTTTCTGATGAGGGATTCAATGATATTTTGAATATGGATAGCCAAACAATCCAAAGAGTGTTGGATGTTCCCCTTTCATCACTGAGAGAAGATGCATTGAATGGAGAACACCATGTGAATTTGGTAAATCCCTTAGGAAAGTAGATGTTCTCTCCTATGGTTATCCTAGACCCTAATGATGGGAGCATAACACCAAGACCTTTTGTGGTAGAGGTTGAAATAGTAGCTATGTGTAAGGATGTAATTTCCTATACCCAAATTGTCCTTAACACTCATATTTCTCAATAGGAAAAGCAGATAACTTACAGCTTAGAAAATGATCAGGGGAAACAAAATCAGAACCCCTATCATCCTGAACTAGAAGATGAACTCATTTAGTATGATATAAAGGAGATGAGCCCTGAACATAGACTTTTTGCTTTAAAATTTTGGGGGAATAGAGCACAAGTTTTTCAAGATGGGATGAGTGGCCTAAATATGGTAGGAACAGGGGCTCAGAGCTTGTTAGGAATTTTTGAGAATCTAAATCATCACTCTAGTGAGAATCGGGAGGAGGCTGGACTTCAATAGTTTAAAATATATCCAATTTGAAACCTAGAAGGATCCTTCGAGGAAGCCAGAGACAGGAGTGAGAATTTTTTGGAATCATATTCTCATTACATGACTCAGAGTGATGATGAGGATGATATTAATTTAGGGTTAGATGAACAACCTCACATCATGGAGTGAAGAGGCCTAGAACAAACAAAATATTTAAGTGAGAAGCCAAGATTAGGAGAGAAAAGAAGGAGGGGTACTAAATCCAATAAGGAGAAAATGGAATTAGTTGGTTTTGCAGCAAACCAGACTAAACTACTAAGATCAGGAAAGGGCTATGTATTTTTTTGGTAGCAATGAGGATCCTTTCATGGAAGTTCAGGGGCTTCAATGCTCTCAAAAAGATCTGCTTGATCAAGAAAGAGCAGATGTAATCCTTCTTGAGGAAACTAAGTTAAAAGGTCATGAGATTACTTCCTTTCAAAAGCATTTTGGTAAGTGGAAAGGAAATTCTCTGAGGCCATAGGCGCCTCTAGAGGATTAGGTTTTTTATGGGATGATAGTGTTGTTATGGTGGATATAGTTAGTCAAGCTTCAAAATGGAAACTTGCGGACATTTCTTCTAAGCAACTCCTTATGAAGTTTTATGTTTTCAACGTTTATGGCCCCAATAATGTTATGGGAAAATAAAGGTTATGGAAATGCATCTCCAGGATCTTAGAGGATAGGCCAGATGAGATCTTCTTTTAAGGTGGGGAATTTAATGCAATCTTCAGCCCCATAAAAAATAAAGGTGGGAAAGGATGGATAAGATCTAGTCAAAATAATTTTCCATATTTTGTTTTGAATAATGGGTTGTGTGAGGTGGCTTTCAAACATGGAGAGTTCACTTGGACAAATAGGAGAAGGAGCTTCTCAAAAATAGTAGAGAAATTGGATAGGTTTCTACAGTTAGACCCTTGGGATGATTGCAATTGGTTATTCTCAGCTGATATAGTACCTTTAGCAGGGTCGGATCACTTTCCTATTTGTTGTCACATTCAGGAAAATGCAACCCCAGAAAGATCACCTTTTAAATTTGAAGCTATGTGGTTGTATTCTAAAGGGTTTATGGATAACATCATAGATTGGTGGTGCAATGCTCACTATGGGAAGGTAACAAGTCTTTTTTTCAAAAAACTACAACTTAAAGATCAATTGAGGATATGGAATAGAGAGGTGTTTTAAAATATCTTTATTGAGAAGCTGAAGATTGAACAAAGCTTAGCTATTTTGAGTGAAAATTTTATAACTTTAGGGATGGATAAGGAGTGTTTTGAGGAATAGCAAGATTTAATGCGCCAATATAAAAAAAATTGTCTAGGGAAGAGAATTTCTGGAGACAAAAACTAGGGAAACCTAGTTGAAGGATGGAGATAGAAACACCAAGTTCTTCCATAAATTAGTAAAGGTGAGAAGAGCATGAAATAGAATTTTCTCCATCAAATCTATGGATGGAAAGTTTTTAAACACTCCTGATTAGATCAATGCTGAGGCTGTAGGTTTTTTCAAAAATATTTTTGCAAAATACATGGATGTTTTAGGAGGTATGGATGATTTGTTACATATGGTCCCTAAATGCATTACTGAAGCACAAAATGTTACTCTTATGAGCCCAATAACTCAGGAAGAGGTCAAGCTAGCTCTTTTTTCTATGGGAGGAGATAGAGCTCCAAGGCCAGATGGATTTCTGGCAATTTTCTTTCAGAATATGTGGGATATCTTACGTAAATATATTTGGGAGGTGGTGGAGGAGTCCAAGACAGGAGGTTTTGTTTTAAAATATTTAAACAATACATTTGTTTCACTTGATCTGAAGAAAGAAGACAATGTCACCTTTGATGGCTATAGGCCTATTTCTCTCTGTAATACTACAAATAAGGTAATAGCCAAAGTTGCTGCAAATAGACTGAAAATATTGCTCAAGTTTGTTATTTCCCCATAACATAGTGGGTTTGCCCTTAACAGATCAAGATTTGAAGGTATAGTAATTGCTCATAGAGCTATTCACACAGTTAAGAAAGCAAGGGTTCCTAGGATGATGATCAAACTTGATGTTAAGAAGGCATATAAAAATGTTAATAGGGACTTTTTGATTTAGATAATGAAACACTTTAAGTTTGTTAATGATTGGTTGAAATCGATAGAAACTTTTATAAACACATAGAGGATTTATATCTTAGTAAATGGGAGCCCACAAGGCTTCTTTGATACTACTAAAGGGATCAGGAAAGGAAACCCCATTTCACCTTTCCTCTTCATTATCATGGTGGAAGTCTTGGGTAGACTTATTTCTAGTAAGCGTAGAAGTGGTCAGTGGAAAGGGATAGGAATTGCTAAAGGAATTGATCCTCTCTCTCATCTATAATTTGTAGATGATAACTTTTTGATGGGTAAAGCCACATCCAGAGAAGCCAGAATCATCAAATCAACTTTAGATAGATATAGTGAGGTCTCTGGACAATGCATAAATTGGCTTAAATCTGAAATTTACTTCTTCAACTATTGTATAAATCTGCAATTTCAACTAAGCAACATTTTAAATATTCAGATTAGTAAGCTACCTGCTAAATATCTAGGAGTCCCTCTCTTTGAAGGAGCTTCAAATCCTAACTTGTGGAAACATTTAGTTGAATCTTGTTTGAAAAAATGGAAGGTTGGAAGGGCAAATGGATATCTTTGGCAGGTAGGATTCTCTTACTACAAACTGTTATCTCTGATATCCCTATATATTACATGAGATGCTATAAATTCCCATCCAAAATCCTTGGCTACCTTGCTAATAGAATGCATAATTTTTTATGGAATGGGACCAATGAAGGGGTGAAGTGGCCTTTAGTTTCTTGGGATAAGATTTGTTGTAGGAAAAGTAAAGGTGGAGTGGGGTTGAGAGACTGGATAAAAATGAACCTTGCTCTTGGAGTTAAATTGGTTTGGAACATGTATGCACATCCTAACAGCTTATGGGCGAAGGTGTTAAGGGAAAAATATCTAGATAGCCCCGCAAAGGAAAGGATTTCAACAATAAGAGACCCACCAAAAGGCTCTACACTATGGAATTGTATTCTTGATTGCAGGGAGCTTATAACCAGTCATATATCATGGAAAGTTGGTGATGGGAAAGGAGCTCTCTTCTGGAAAGACTTTTGGAATGGATTACCGATTTTAGAAGTGGATGTAAGGTTTTCTCAGGTTTGTAGGATTCTCACAGATAAGTGGGGGAATAAGGTTGTGGATTATTTAGAAAAATGGAAAACTATTGTAGGGAGTATGTGGTCATGGAAAAAGTTGGATAATATAGATCTGACTGTAGAACAACAGAATTTAATGAAGGATATTTTCAACAACAGGAGTGTGTTGTTGACTCCTAGGGAAGATTCAATTTTTTGGTGTGCTACTAGGAGTGGGGAATATTTAGTCAAGCTTGGTTATTTATCCCTAGAAGGGGACAATGACACTCTAGGATGGCCAATTAAATTATGTTGGGATAGAGTGTGCTTCCTAAAGGTAGGGGCCTTTGCATGGCTGGAAATCCATGGTAAAATTCTAACTTCTGAAAGAAGGAAGAGGTTTGGGTTTTTAGGCCCTACTAAGTGTGTGTGTTATGCAATTATAACTCTGAGGACATAGATCATCTTCTTATTAGGTGCCTCTTTCCCAAGGAATGTTGGTCGATGGTAAAGACAAAGCTAAAATGGATTGGACCAATGCAAAATAGTATCAAGGAGATTTTTAGGAGCTAGCCAATCCCTTTGAAGGCATCAACCTTATCCTTTATCTAGAAAATTTGCCCTTCAATTGTTAGCTGGGAGATTTGGAAAGAGAGGAATAGGAGGATATTTAAAGGGAAGGAAGAATCAGTTAGCAGAATCAAGGTAAGAATCAACATCTCAGTGGAAGAATCTATGAGAGAATCCATTCTCAGAAGGAATAACTACTTAGTCTATACAAAGGAGGATCATCTTATCCATCAAGGATGGTCATGTTTGAGACTAAGGAATGGGGGAATACATGACAAAAAATCCACAAAGGTTAGAAAAAAGAATGTGGTTTGGGGGAAACTGTATGTTGACTAGTTGAAACTAAATTTTGATGGGGCATCTAGAGGGAGCCCTGGTCCCTCAGGAACTCAGGTTATTGCAAGAGATTGGAATGGAAATGTAATTTCTCTAGCTGCTCAAAAACTGGTGGATGGGACAAACAATGTGGCAGAGGCAAGAGTGGTCCTATTATCTCTCAAAGTTTCCAAGACACTAAAGGCTCCACGGATTCACTAGGAGGGTGATTCACAAGTAATTATCAATGAAATTAAGAATAGATCGGTGGATGCTGGCATTTATGAGGGATTATAGAAGAGATTGGCCACCTTCTTGTTTCCTTTGACAACTTTAAGATTAGTCACATTAGATGGGAAAGAAATCAGGAGGTGGATGTAATTTCCAAATGGACTACTTCTTTGAGCATTGCTGATGTCATGCAAATTGAAGATTTCTCTTCAAAGGAATGGCACGCCTTTTTGAAATTTTAAAGGCCATGAAATATTCATTATGTTGGTTATTCATTCATTTATCTTCCCATGTTGAGGTGTAGTGATGACATAATTTTCCTTTATGGTCAGACAGGGGTTTTTTCTATATGATAAATCTTGCTCATGTGAAATCTTTGGAAGGTGTGATATAGCCAAGTAGGATAGGCTCTCAATGCATGACATCATTTGAATTAATTTTGGCAGCATCCTTGATAGCAGAAGTGGAGTTACTTCTCATTATGAATTTAAGTGGGACCTTATTTATAAAAGGCAAGGTGTTGGTGTATTTAGAGGATAGTTGTCATTGAAGTGTTGTGGCATTTGTGCTGGTGAGGTGTAAATTTGCCATGGAGGCTTCATTTTTTGTCGACATGACAAAGCAGTAGAAAGGGTTCAAAGTGCCCATGAGTAAAAATAGGATGATGGGCTTGCTTCGAATCAAAGACCCAGAGTTGGTGATGGTAGCCATTATTGTTCTTGGCCCTCAATTCCAAAACATAAATGGCAAATGGTGGCTCAATGTTGAGGTTGTTTCAATAGTAATAGCTTGGGCATTAGAGCTGGGGAAACCAGAAGTAGAGATGAAAATAATTATGAATATGTTGTTTGATAATGAGCTTCTATTGAATCTAGACCATATTCTGGAATGGGATGTGCCAGGGATAGGCTCAGATCACTCTGAGTGTTTCAAAGATTTGGAGGAAGGGTGGATTTTTGGTCTCCTCTCCTTTATCCGATGGTGGGATCAAGTTAACAAAGGGGAATATAAGTTTAAATTTGGAAGGAAATGGACCGCCTTGAAGTGAGTTTCACAAGTAGCCACTGAAAGGGACAATGTTGCACCTCAAGTTGCAAACCCAACTAATGCCTTCAATTTTGAGGTGCCAAGAGGAAGAATGGGAAGACGATGAAGGAGGAGGGGCTTTTAACTGGAGTGTTTTTGACAGTGGGTTTGGTTATGTTTTTACTTCCCCTAGGTAATGGTTAACCCTTATGCTTAGTTAACCATAATGAAGAAGTGTTTTGCCTTTAATGACGGTTGTGGCAGGGCATACAGGCCTTCTAGTCTGGAGATGGTGTTGGTTTTTGTAGTGTTACTGGATGCCATATATTTTTTTCTAATTGTGCTTGGTTTTTTGTAGTCTACTGATGATATATGTTTCTTGTCTCCAAAAGCTTTGAAGGGTCTAGTTGTTTATTCCCACTTAGGTCACTGTCCACAGTTTTGGCTCTGGTTCTGGTTATGGCTCTGGTTAAACATCTGCAGCAGGCCATCTTGAAAGGTTTCTTAGTATGATGTAATCTGGATGGATTTATGGGGTTTTGAGGTTTGGAGTTTTTTGATGTGGCACGGGGTTTACTGGTGAAAATAAGAGCACAATGGTTCCCAATGTTCTCTGTTATCAGCTACTATGTAATTTCTCTATATTTCAATATCAATAAATTATATGCTATAGATCAAAAATGTATATATATATATATATATACATTAATAAAAATATTTTAATTTTGAGCATCCA
>MU223152.1:724275-739817 GCA_018584345.1 Thuja plicata
TTGTCCTTTCTTGGGGGCATCTCATAGATGAAATGTATTTTTCTAGATGCATGTATGCTTTGTTAAAGTTATTTCTCCCATTAAGGCGTTTGTAATTTCTTTAATGTGGGGCATACACTCTGTTGATTGTTTCACACTTTGCACACACACACAATGATTCAATGTTACCTATCATAGGTCCTTTGACTGGCTGCACACACTTGATCCTTTGACTGACCACTTTTTATATCCTTAGAATAATCCTCCTTGATGAGTTGACAAGTAACTACGTAGCTTGTTAGACCTTCAATGCCATCTTTTGCAACACCTTTTCCTTTGCATTATCCACAGTAAGGAAACTCCTTACTAAGCTAGTGTGTTACTCCAATTAAGCATTTAATTTTTCATTAGTATCCAAGCACACAAAATGGACAGTTGGTAACAGAGTCACAAATAGGGCAGTTGGTATAATCACCGAAGTGCACAGTTAACTGATAGCACTGATCATGCCCAGATTTAACTGAGTATAGTGATTACCGAGTAGACAGACTTTACTTAGCAGTAGTCTACACCAAGCTACATATTTTAAATGAACAACATTATAACCGAGATACACAGACTACACCAAGCACCGAGAGATAGCATTAACCAAGTGGACTTGAGGCCACATAAAAGTTTGTTATGGAACATCATTCTATGTAACAAATTTTTGCCGAACTATATAATGGTTTACCATGATCAAGGAGAGAATTAATTATAGATTCATAGCATTTATTTTTTATATCTCCTATGTTTAGATGATCAAGGTAAATTAATGTACATCGTTGATCTTAGGTTAGGGATGTAATTGTTAAGCCCTAATTAGGTCATAGAGTTTGATATATATAAATGTATAGATGTCAATTTTGGTATGTATGTTTATCAAGAAATGGTCAAGTAGCCACCATACTACAGACATCAGAGATTGGACAAGGGATTTTTAAGGACAGAGACTACATTGCAGTAATCATTTTTTAGAACAAAAGCAAGGCTACCGAGCAGAACAGAGCAGAAGGTATTATCATTCACATTGAGGTGATATGTTTTGTACGTACTTAATGGATTTGTATTAGCAATATTGATATTATATATGTTTCAGATCAAACTTATGTTACTCTCTAACAATTTTAATAGACCCCAAAATCTCCTAACAAAGTAGACTTAACCGTCTTTTTGTAAATCTCTTAACCGAGTGCACACATTCTTTGTGTTGCTAAATCCTCACATGAGGTAGATATAATTGATCTTATTGTTACTCCTAATAGGGTAAGATCATCAGAAGTGATCATTCTTTGTAAATATTTAACAGACTACTTTACTTACTACAATAGTGAAGTTTTGTGGGTCTCATCCCCACCGCAGTTTTTACCTTCTAACAGGGGTTTTCTGCGATACCAAAATACTAGTGTCATGAGTACTTAATTTCACATGTGTGTATTGTTTACTTTACATGAATTTACATTTTCTAAGTGATACTATATGTTTGGTTTATGCAATCTACTCAGTCATTTAATACAGAATATTGGTTACAAAGAATTGATTAAAAAATTTTAAGCATACTAATTCACCCCTCCCCTCTTAGTACAAACCTTTCTATTATCCCAAAAATTGGTATCAGAGATAGTTCTCTTGTTTATAAGGTTTAATCACTGAAGAGAAAAGATCTTACAATGGAAAGGTATACACTTGAGAAAACTTTTGAAAATTAGAAGTTATAGGTGCAGATCTAAGTCGAACAATACAAGGAAGACAAAGAGAAACTCAGAGAGATGTTGATTAAGAGAAAGGGCATGGCACTTCACTATCGTGAGATTGATTATCATAAAGAAGAGAATCATGAACCATTTGACACATATGGATCTGAATCTAGTAGCATATATGATGCATCTGAAGGAATCATATCAAAGCTATCTGAGAGAAATCAACAACTCACTAAACAAGTGAAAGCACTACAGATGGGTCAAGATACACAAATGGTTAGAATGGTTGAAGTCTTGAATGATGCAAAGAAAGATTAACAAGATAGAAACATGGTTGTTGATGACAGAAGATAGATGACTAAAAACTTACAAGAGAAAACATCTGAGATATTGAGACTTACTTAACATTACTTTGAGATCACCAATCAAGTGGTTGCTATGAATCATGAGGCAAATCAAGTAAATACTGAACTTGCAATAAGAATAGAAGATATTGGTGTATTGAAAGAAGAAAATGAGAAACTAAGAAATGAAGTGAAGATTTTACAACAACATAATGAAGTGATTAAGAGATCTGAAGAAAGCACTAAGAGAATGGATGAATTTCTGAACTATCAAATAAGACTGAACAACAATATCAGATTAGGGTATACCGAGCAAGGAGAATCGTCAAATCAAGATGAAAAAAGGAATGCATACTCAAGTCTGAATCCTAAGAAGCCCACTTTCCATCATTGTGGAAAACTAGGCCACACATCAAATGTTTGCAGAAGAAAAACAAAAGGTATTCCTAGAAACCCTCCTAAATTTAATGGTATTTGCTATAGTTGTAATAAGCATGGACATCAAGCACATGAGTGTATAGCCAAGTTGAAAAAATTACAAAAGAAACCATACATGGATAAATATTGTCAAAATTACAACATTCATGATCATACATCACAAGCATGCAAGAAGAACACAATACAAATCTGGAAGCCTAAAGGACAAGAAAAGGTAAATCAACCGAGAAGACAAGGCAATGCTTATACATGGGATTATAACACTTGGAGTAGTTGTACAACATATGGTAAATATGGACATATAGCATAAAATTGTATCAGATAATGGTGAACCAAGTCTAGGAATTGGTCAAAATCTGGTATGGCATGTTCTCACTATCACAAAGTTGGTCACTTAAGAAGAGACTGTGCAGACCGAATAAACACTTATGGAAATGGAAATACAATCAAAGAAATAGTAAGGATCAAAGATCAAATGTGGAGGAGAGCATCAAATGATAATGCAAGACCAAGCACAATAGTCGGTGAAACCTCATCCAATGGATTAGGTGGCTCCACCATCTCCAACTGAGCAAATATAAGCAGGTAAGGAACTATGTTTTGCAAAGCTATATCCTACATCAGTTCCTATATTTATTGCACAAATGTAAAATAAGCATGAATTGAGATCCACTATGGTATTATATTTTTTTTCACTTTGATCTAGTTGAGTCGGATAATATCTACTAATTTAGAAATGTTAGTCAGTGACTATGTGAAGAGACAACCAAGTTGCTATGGAAACTGAGCATTTGGTATACTCACCGAGCTAAAGTATTGTCAGTGTTAATCGAGAATAATGTTTGTTCATTGAGTGGTTGGTGGAGAGAATTTATTGCATCTCCCTAAGTCATTTACGATAAATTTGATCGATGTGAATTCATTTATTCACACCGCGATCATAGAGCAGAATAGAGAAAAGAGAGCAAAGTTGTAGCACAACATTTTCAAGCATTCTACAGAGATTCAAGCACATTCTGAGCACATAGAGGTTGGTCATTACACATTCTTCTATTACCGAGTTATTCAAACACCGTTCATGCAAACCCTAAACCAAAAATCATGGCATCCACATCTCGAACCATGAAAGAAAAGATGGAGAACTATAAAAAGATTATTTTGGTGAAGAACTCCACTTGCACATAGCCAAACTAAAAGATCCATCCACAAGTTTCACCCTAACCCAATGACAAATGCATGTTTTCATCTATCCCACCTAGGGTTTTGTTAGTCCAAGACGTGCGTGACTAAATTCACTGCAAAATAGGTGAAATTGGGGATTTTGAACTTATTTCCACATATCAATCGCTATACACAAATGGGAAGCTAAAAGAAGATCATAAAAATTTGGAGGTTAAAGGGTTAACCAATGCCCTAAATTTCCCAAATGTATTCAAGACCGAGTGGATCCACATTATTTTGAGTCGAGTACATAATGGAAATCTTTGGATGGATGATACAAAGAAGATAACAAAGGATGTTGTTTATGTCCTGGTAGGGTATCCCATATGTGATAAATCCAAATCCCTAAGGCATCATCCAAGAACCAAAATAGAAAATTTAATAGGAGCTGAATGGGATAGTAGAGGTTTGAAGATCAATTGCATTGGTGATCCTGAATTGAGATTTGGAGCATATGTCATTGGCTACAAGATATTCTAGTCCAGCAAACTGAACAGTGTTGCTTGCAGATTTTGTTGACATAGCCTACAATATTGTCAAGAAAGGAGTACAATATGACCTAGTCAAACTATTGCAAAGGCAATTTGAAGAAAAAATGAAGACCATCATATCAGCAAGATCAAACACGTGTAAGTTTTGTTCACTAATACTTTGAAAATTCTTCTACATGCAAAATTTATTTCCCTCCATCGGTAAAGTAAAGTGGAAGACAAACAAACCAATTACAATGCAAATCAATGAATTCATTACAAGTCTACAAAATAAATTTGATCCAGTTATGAATGAATATTTTTCTAAGTTCAAAGAAAGGATGGAAAAGAGATCCAAGATACCTAAACAATTAGTGGAAAAATACAAACATGAAATATGTTTTGTAGTTGACACCGATACAACACTAATCAAGGCAGCACAACCAAGGACAGCATAGCTACCTATGTTGGATTATGAGTTAGATATTGATATTGCCTCTAAATCTATTGAAAAATTGTTGAATGAACATGTTGATAAATATGCCATGATATTTGGCACCTATGATGAAGCCCAGACCCGAATAAACCTTGGTCTACAAGTTGAGAAGATGGTCAGGAAAAAGACTATGATAGTCAAGACTTTGAAGAGAAAATTTACAATCATAGATGAAGAATTAGACAAGTATGTAGATGAAACCAAGGAGTAGACCTCAGTTGGTCAAGATGAACCTAAACATGATGTTGATTCCACCAAATCAGATGAAGCACAAGATAAGGCACCTAAGGCCAAAAGAGGAAAAAGCATAAAGACTGAGTCTCCACCATAGAACATATCACAATCAGTGATTATGGATTCACCACCTTTAAAGAAAGGTGTTGCAAAGATAAAAAGACCCTCACCAAAGTTAACATACCAAACAAGAAAATAGAAGGGTACTACTGAGAATCCTGTACCAAGAAAAAGGAAGAGATATGTAAGGAACAAAGATGACAAGGATGATTTTGATGAAAATCCTGAACAATTTAAGATTGTACAGAACAAGTTAGCGAATAATTTTGATGAAGTTTCATAAGCCATCAGGATAACTGAAGGATTGTCACATCCTAAGATACATGCATATGCAGATTTGACTACCGAAAATAAGAAAAAACTTGAAGAAGCTATCATAGGTATGATGATCAACTTCAAACAAGTTCCTATTGATTTTTCTACTTACATTCCCCAAGAATTACATGATAAGATATCAGCTAGATGGTCATATGCACTTAACACTAAGAAACAGATGAGAGAGGAAGCTCTCACTCTACTAAAATTTGAATGCATAGTGGTAGAGATAGATGAGATAATGCGGAAATATGCCAAGAAGTTTCCCAAGAAATCACACACATTGAATATCCTTCAAGGGAACATGAAGGAAGTGGATGAAAAGAGTACCCAAATTTGAAAAGATCTACTAAATCCACCTGAGGAAATAGAGGAAACTGAGGAAGCAAAAGACATTGCATCTACAATCGATACCAAGGGAGATCGATCAAGCACAGAACCAATAGATGTTGATGATGCAGATGTTGACACTATAATGGATTAACTAATATGAGTCACCTAGAGATCAAAATAAATGACATAACTGAAGGTGATCTTGATGATTAGGCTAAGGAAGATGAGATAGTCAAAGCAACCGAGACCATGAATGAACAAGACACATCAGAGGTTTCCCGAGAAAATGTACTAGGCTAGTTACCTATTTTGGTACAAGCAATTGAAATTGAGAATAAAGCATAACATAAGACACTTGAGAAGGTTGCAGATACAAATGAATAAAAGGGTGATACTAATGGTACACAGACTGAGCATAGTGGTGGAACAACACAAGGTGATGCACCAAAAGATACCACTAATGCAGAAGAAAAAGGTGAAGGTAATACAGAAAACATAGATAATACAGTAAACACTTCTACTATAGACATAAGGTCAATTATTGAGGCACCTCATAAAGTCATTACACCGAGTACCAAGCAAGCCAAGCCTGAAACTGATAAAAAGGCTCAATTAGCATTAACTTTATCTCCTTCATCAAGTGTCCAAGGAAATAAAAATAAGAATAAGAAAGGAAGCAAGGACGCGGTAACTTTAGATGAAATCATAGAGATTCCAGTCTAGGATCCAAGGACACTCAATCCAGAAACATTGAATAAATATGGTGAATTATGCACCAAGAAAGTCACATAGGATAAATTAAGGAAAGAACATAAGAATGCACAAGTATTAGAAGTCGCCAAGGAGATTTTACATCAATTTGTTCCTGACTTAGATATCAATGAATCAACCCACGTCATTGATCAACTTGCACTTCTCACTAAGGCAATTAACAAACCTAACATTGATGCTAAGCATAAATTGGAAGAGCAAGCCGAGAAGAAGATGCAATACAAAGTCACAGAGAAGATAAGCCAGGTTGTGACAGTCAATAAGGTAACTATGTCTGAATTTGTAAGTAGATCACTTCACTACCGAGATTAGTGAAAAGCTAAAGAAAATAGCTCAAGATCTAAAAGATAGTACAAATAGTCTATCAATCGAGAAACATGCAAATATGCATTACAAAAAAGTTCTCCAAAACAAGCAGTTGAGACTAGAATTGAAGAAAGAAGAAGAGAAAATCATAGAACAAGTAATTGGGCTATAGGCAATGTTACTACTGCATTTGGTGATGATGCAAAAATATGCGACTTTGGAAAATCATTTGGTTGCCACCCTAGAATTTTCAGTAACAAACAACATATATAATATGCATGCTTAGATCAACCTAGAGCTATTAACCCTAGAGAATTTAAAGGAGGAATGAGAGAAGCTATTGGAAAACCTCAAGAATGCATATCCTAACATTTTTGACAAATTGTATGTTCTATTCCTTTTGTCATTATTTTCAAAAAAGGGGGAAATATATGTATATAAGTATAGTAAAGGGGGATACTATAATTAGGCAAATTTCATATACATATACCAAGCATGTACATAGGGGGAGTCACTATGTATAGTATTTTGTATAGTATTAAGTTTTTGATACTAATGCCAAAGGGGGATAATGTTACTCCAATTGAGCATTGAAGTTGTCATTGATGACATGTAACTGATTGAATGTTTGAAGATATTAAGTTGATGATCATGCAAGGAATTAAATCAGTTAATGTATTATATTGTCATTGATGTCAACTTGATATAATCTGTATGGTCATGGAAATACTGCTAAAGACTTCAAAGAACCGATGAATCAAGACTATGCTATCAGTAATGCATACATGTCAAGTATTCACTAAGTGACTGCATACACTGATGGAGTGCACACCGATGGTTAGAGTAAAAGAGAAAAGTCACAGTGTTACCTGACGAGCTAATGCACAACATTACCGATGAGAAGAGTTTCATTGTTGCTCGACAGAGAAGACAAGGACAGAGATCCCGATGAAAACTGAAGTCACGCTGACGGAATAGTAAGTTATCACCGATGACTAACTAAAGTGTTGACTGACAGAAAAGAGAGTTCAGAAAATGACAAAATGCTTAGTTGTCAAGAAGCTAAAGATAGAATTAAAAGATACTTATCATTGTTTTAATCATCTAGATAAAGCCAGAGATAAGTAAGTGATTTAAAACTGATTTGTCCAGTTGGAAAGAAGACCTCTTTGAGATAAATCAGGAGTTTGATTTAAATCTATTAGCAAGAATTATGGAACACACCAAGAATCAAGAAAGCCAAGAAAAGGGGAAATCATGTATATATAGAGACAAACCCAATTCATTACTAATTGTGGGGTGAACAAGAGAATAGAGGAAAGATGCTAAAGAAAATATGAAGGAGAAGAAAGTCTTCATTCAGTCCTGATCAACAAACTGAGGAAAGAACTAGATTTTGCAGACACCGATAAATAGTGAGACAAGCATCACAGAGCATAACATTGTGGAGCAAAGGTATAAAATGATTATATTGATCAGAGAGGTCATTGACCTACAATAGATCTAAAAATTTGTAATTTAGTTGTATGTATGAATAGATCATTAGTGTTTAAGTTTAACCATTGAAGCATATAAGCATCTTAACCAAGCAGGACTTAAAATTCTTTTACAATTGAGATACATCCCAAGGAGTATCAAAAATTTTGATCACAAAAGTAGCATTGGATATGCATGATACCTATTGATAGGCCAAGTGAGTGTTTGATCAAGGATGGTAGAATTAGATGCCAGATACTAGTTGAAAAACTATTTCTAAATCCTCTAACAAGGTCACACCTAACAGTGTGTTTGTAACCTTTGACAAGGTTGGCTCCTAACAGAGCTCACTTTAGAAGAGTGAAAATTTGGGGTACTGGTCCCAGTGGTTTTTCCCTTAACAGGGTTTCCACATTAAAATCCTTATGTTATGTGTTTATGGTTTATTACTTTACTGTTTTATATTTCACATATGCACTTATGGATTTATCGGTATGCTCTACATATTTACTGTGTTTCAGTAAATAATTTTACTACTTATCGGTAATCATTCAGAAGACAGATTAGAAAATAAATTCGACAAGTAGAAAATTGGTTAAAGTATTTCAAAGCATACATCTTGTAGGATAGAAGATAACTTGAGACATAATCTCTCTCTCTCTTAGTTATTACTAACAATTGGTATCATATCTTGTGTTCTTAGAAGGAAGGTTTCAAACCTAAGCTAAAGATCACAAGATGAACAGATGAGATGTGCCCAAGTTGAACAAAGATAATTTTTCTTCATGGCAGAGCAGAATAAGACTCTACTTATCAGGTATTGGTAATGATTTTAATCAATACTTAGATGTTGAATATGTGTTTCCCACAGGAGCACCAATAGTTGAATAATTGAGAGAGAAGCATGAGCACAATTGCATGATGATAGAGCTTGCTTCATCACTCTTCGATGTTGAATTTGAAGATGTCAAAACCTGCAAGACTAAAAAGAAGATGTGGGACAAATTTGTGCTTGTACATGGTGGTGACAAGAATGTTTTGAGAGCCAAGGCAGAAATCCTTAGAGGAAAGTTTGATGATCTCAAAATGAAAGAAGGTGAAAATATCACTCAGTACAGCACAAGAATCAAAGAGGTAGTCAATGTTATTCAAGGAGTTGGAGGTATACTAGAAGAAGATATAGTGGTAAGTAAAATTCTAAGAACCTTATTGCCTACTTATGCTATTAGAGTATCTTCCATTCAAGAAATGAGAGTAGTAGAAAATAACAATGTTACTCTAGACAGTTTGATTGGAAGATTGATTTCATTTTAAATGAACAACTTTGATAATAGTGTCTTACCAAATATAGAGTTTGCATTCAAAACTTCTATGAGAATAAGTAAATCAACTCATAAAAACACTGTGAGAAAAGATAGTGATAGTGAAAGTGAAGAAGATGATCTTGATGAAATTGAAGCACTTATGGCTAGAAGAATGCAAAGAGGCAAAGGTAAATTACCACTTGTTTGTTTTAATTGTAAAGAGATTGGAGATTTTGCTGCAAGATGTACTAATAGAAGAAAAGATGACAAAAGTAATGACAAATGATTTCAAAAGAAGTCTGACAGAGGTAATTACAAAAACTACCGACATTCAGAAAGAAGAGATACCTGAGACTACAAGGACAAAGGAAAGAAAGTCAGTTACCTAGAAAAATGCAAAGATGATGATACTGACACCGAATCTGATGAAGACATTGAGATAGTGTTTGTGGCAGTAAAAGATGATTCAGATGATGATGAAGAAAGGTATGTAGAAACTGCACTCATATCTAAGGTTAGTAAAAATGATGTCTGCATCATAGATAGTGGCTACACTCACCATATGACCAATGATAAGAAAATGTTTGAGACTTTTGAGTACTATAAAGGTGGTTCAGTAAGAATGGGTAATGACACACTTTGTCCAGTTGAAGGTAGAGGAACTATAATGTTGAATAACTAGATAAAATGTGAAAATGATTATTGGGTAAATAGCTTGAATTATAATCTATTGAGTGTTTCTCAACTGAATAATTCAGGTCACAGCGTAGCATTTGAAAATAAGAAGGAAAAGATATTCAATAAATCAGGAAATCTGATTGGTATCGGTGAGCAGAGAAAAGGTAACTTATTCTATCTGAATGATACTGACACCACTTGTTTGATTGCTACAAACGAAGAAATATGGTTGTGGCAGAAAAGATTGTGTCATGTGAACTTTGACAACATGATAAAGATTAGCAAAAAGAGAAATGTCAGAGGCTTACTGACGATGACCAAGCCTGACATCATGTGTAAGAATTGTCAAAAAGATAAAATGACAAAGTCTATTTTTAAAAGCAAAACCCATACATCTGATGCAATTCTAGAATTAGTCCATACTGATTTATGTGGACCTATGAGGACAAAGAGTTATTATGGAGATAGATATTTTATTCTCTTTGTTGATGATTACTCTAGAATGATGACAGTCATGTTTCTAAAAGATAAATCAGAAGCATTTAAGATGTTTAAATGGTATAAAGCAATGGTTGAGAAGTAAAGTGGTAAGGATTTAAAATGCTTAAGGTCAGATAGAGGAGGAGAATTAATTTTAGATGAATTCACTAACTTTTGTAATGAGCATTGGAATCAAAAGATAGGTCTCTGCACCAAGAACACCACAACAGAATGGAATTGTTGAAAGAAGGAACAGATCCATAGTTGATTGTGTAAGGAAACTGATGATAAAGAAAGGGATCACCCAAATCTTCTAGAGGGAAGCTTTCAGTACTGCTATTTTCACATTGAACAAAGTACAATAGAAGAAAGACACCAAAAAGACACCTTATGAGCTATGGTATGGATACACACCAAATGTAATTTATTTCAAAAAATTTGGCAGTCAATGTTATATCTTAAAAGATGATAGAAATGGAAAAATTGACTCCAAGAGTGATGAAGGAGTCTTTTTAGGGTATTCTACCAAGAGAAAGGCATATAAATGTCTAAACAAAGCCTCTAACAAAATTGTTGAAAGTGCAAATGTAAAGATAGATGAATTTGCAGAGAAAAATGAAAAGGAAAGCCCTAAAGAACCAGAGGACTACAATAGGTTCACTTATAATGAGGAACCTGAAACTCTACCCAATCAACAATGTAGAGCTCCCAAGAAATAGATCATTACACCCGAGCATCAGGCTGCAATATCGACGATCAGAATATTGCTCAAAATGATGCACAAAGTGATGGAGAAGAGAATGAAGAACAAAATGATGATCAAGCTGATAGACAAAGAGATGAACCTGTACTTGCAAGATATGTCAGAAGGAACCATCCACAGAACTAGATCATAGGAGATAAAAAGGCTGGTATGAGAACCAAAAGTAAGTCTCTAAATACAAGATGTCTTATTTGTGATTATGAGCCCAAATCTGTCAATGTTGCACTAGATAATGATGAATGGATAAGTGCTATGAATGAAGAGATTGAAAAGATAGAGAAAAACAAGACATGGACACTTGTACCAAGACCAGATGAAAAGAATGTCATCGGTACAAAATGTTTATTCAGGAATAAGTTGAATGAGAATGGAGAAGTCACCAGAAATAAAGCAAGACTAGTATGAAAGGGGTATGCACAAGAAGAAGGAATTGAGTATGAAGAGACCTTTGCATGTGTTGCTAGGCTAGAAGGAGTGAGAATATTACTTGCTTATGCTTCATATAAAGGATTCAAGGTATATTAAATGGATGTCAAGCCTGCATTCCTAAATGGAACACTTGAAGAAGAGGTATACATTGAACAACTAGAAGGGTTTGTTGATCCAGACAAGAGGGACATGGTATGTAGACTTCACAAAACCCTGTATGGATTGAAACAAGCACCCCAAGCCTGGTATGAAAGACTTCATTCCTATCTTATAAGTATTGGATTTGTAAGGACTAGTGAAAACAGTAATCTTTATTTGAAGGAAGATATTCATGCTAACATTTTGATTGTTGAGATATTTGTTGATGACATCATATTTGGAGGCAATGATATGCTATGAAAATCATTTGCAAATGAAATGAGCAAAGAGTTTGAGATGTCTATGTTTGGAGAGATCAAGTTCTTTCTTGGTCTGGAGATCATACAACAAGATGAAGGTATTTTTATTACACAATCCAAGTACATCAAAGAAAGTATTGAAAATATTCAAGATGGAAGAGTCCAAACCAGTTGGAACACTGATGGCAACTGGATGCAAACTGAAAAAGGAAGACAAGTCATCAGAGGTAAATTAGACTTTATACAAATCTATGATTGGAAAACTCATGTATGTTGTACATACTAGACCAGATATTGCACATGCAGTAGGAATAGTTGCTAGATTTTCTGCTAATCCCAGGGAATCACATATGATTGTTGTGAAAATAATCCTAAGATATCTGAAGAATACCGAGGAATATGGCTTATGGTACAAAAGAGAAGGCAAATTTGAACTTAAGGTCTTTATTGACGCTGATTGGGCTACAAATATTGATGACTGAAAGAGCACAACTGGAGGAGCATTCTTTATGGGTGACAAACTTGTCACATGGAACAACAAGAAGCAAGGATGCATCTCACAATCTAATATAGAGGCAGAGTATGTTGATGTTGCTGCAAACTGCTCAAATATTGCATCGATAAATTAGTTACTGGAAGGTATGCATATGAAAATTTTAGAACCAGTAATTATCTATTGTGATAATACAATTGCAATAAACATTTCCAAGAATCCAGTCATGCATGATAAAACAAAGCATATTGCCATCAAGTATCATTATTTAGGAGAACAAGTTTAGGAAAAAGAGGAAATACTTGAATATGTGCAATCAAAGGAATAATTGGCCGATATCTTAACCAAGCCACTGCCCAAGGATGCATTTGAATACTTGAGAAAGAGACTAGGGGTCAGACCCTTGTCTACTAGTCAGTATGCTGACTAAAAAATTGCATCAACCTACATATTATCATAATATCATTCATATTGATGCAAGCAGAGAGATGGACTTCAAAGCTAAATCTATAGACAGAAAGGTATATATCTACACCAAACACCAGATTTGTTACTGATGGAATGGGAAATTCAAGGAATATGTTATGGATAAAAAAAATCCATTTGGCATCACTATCAAATATTTGTTTGAAAAAGATGTTTGGCATTGATGTCAAAGGGAGAGAGATATATTATTATCATACATATAGACATTATATCCAGTATCAACTTAGGGAAAGATCATATTAATCATAGTATCCATAGGGAGAAGACATCACAAGAAAGGAGAACAATCAAACAAAGAGAGTTTGACATAGAAGGAGAACACATCACATCAGAAAAAGAAAGATTCTACATCAATCCAGTTGTATAGTCAGAAAATGGAAGCACTTCCATGGTAGACTGGTTTAGCCTTCCAAGTAAGTATTTTGGGGTCATATCAAGCACCTTGAATGGGTTCCTTACTTTGACTTGGCTTTTCCCATGTTCTTCCACTCTTTCCACTTCTTTCCATCCAGTTTTTGGCATCCTGGACTGCAGATCTGAGGTCTTTGACCTCAGGGTCAGGGTTGACCTTTTGGGTCTATGTTGACCTTGACCCTGACCTAGGTCAAGGTCAACCTCAACCTTGACCTAGGGTTCAAATCTCAGGGTCCCATAGTTTTTGGATGTCGGTCTTTGCAAAAGATAATTTTTGCTTCTGGGTCGGCTGTTTCGAGTTCCGAAGAAATGATTCCTAAATTATATTTAACATAGGTCCTCTCCTAGGGGTAAAGGATTTAATGGGAATTTAATTCTCCTATGTCAGCCTCCTTAGAAGATTGTCCCCTAATTTCATATTAAAGGAAGCCTTTCTCTCTCATTTTCTCTAGCCATCAACTAGGTGATACTAAGTCCTTGAGCAATTGAGAAGCATTATCAAGTGAAGTTCAAGAAATAAATCAAGAAAATTTTGAAGAAAGGATTCATCCATCATCAAGAATTCAAGCATCCAATTCATCAAAGAGATCCATGGGAGGCCATTAAAGGATTCAAGCTACATAGTACCCTTTTTGGTGATCTCTCCATCCATTTTCTTCCAAGCCTCTTCATAATCAAGAACCCATTCAAGCCTTGGTGTTGGAGATCTACAAGAAAGAGATTAAAGACATCCTACATCCTACATTCCACATTATAGATCCATTGGTGCATACATACTTGTGGATTGAAGGATTTGAATCCTCCACAAGGACTTTTACAAGCAAGGTGAATTTATGCATTTACTTTGTTTACTTCTGCAATTTTAATTACATATATTTGAGGTTAATTCCAAAACCAGGGTTTGATCAAGGCAAACCCCTCTACCCCAACAAACAAACCTTTTTTTATTGCAGGTATAGGTTTGGGAATGCAGATTTGGACTCAGATCTGGATACCCTTTTTGATAAACTTTTAGGATTCTCAAACATATTTTTTGTCAGACCTGTGCAGGTCAAGGTCGACATTATTGGGTCAGGGGTGACATTTGTGGGTCAAGGTTGACCTTTTTCATAAGATAGGGTCAGTTTAGAAAAATATTTCTGGGTTTTGTTCTTCTCTACATTTCGGTTCCAAATCATACTTTGGTTTTTCTAGAAACAGAGTACAGACCTCAGAAAATAGTATTTTTTGATCTGCAATATTTAAAGGTTAGTGCATATCTCCTATCCATTTAAACTCAAATCCTTAATCATTATAAATATATTGCACATTCATTCCTTTCCATAAAATGGGAATTTAAGACTTTCCTCTTTTCTCTCATTTCCAAACGATTGATTCATTTCTGGATTGATCCTTTTCGAGTTGATCAATTTGGATCTTTCCTTTGTGCATCTTGGGATGGAAGAGGAATATATTATCTTTCCCCCACTTATTTCAAATTTTACATTTCTTATGTTACACATTGTTATATGTTACATTTTATATGTTACATTTTGGTGAACCAGAGATAGACAACGCTTTCTTTTTGGTGTTAGATTTGCATCTTGCGTTAGATCTTACATGCATTTAAAAGTATATTTCTTTTATGCTCTTGCATTTATATGTAAAAAATAAATAAAAATCACAAAATTTCATTAAAAATACAAAAACATTTACATTTTTCATCATACATTTCATTTGAATGCATTGGAATATATCTAGATCTATTTTCTATGCGTTTCTTTATTTGTTATCATGTTCCACAAGTTTTTTCAAGTATTTTTCAAACCTTTTACAATGTGCTTTATTGATAGGGATGATAATCCTCCTATTTGGGATGAACCTTTGGATTTGGATGTTGATTACTCTCTTCCTCATGAAGCCATTATGGATGATT
>MU223152.1:779529-793259 GCA_018584345.1 Thuja plicata
ACAAAGTGAAGTTTAAAATCATACCTCTCTCAGCCGTTTGGATTGCAATGCAGTCGCTATCAATGGAAAATTTCTTTCGCCCGCGCAGAGATGCAAAAACCCCGACACCGCTATTGAACAATGACAATGTTTTCTCTTTTTTTTTTTGCCTTATATCCCGTTAACGTCGCAATTGCGACGTTGTCGGGTTATAATTGAAAAAAAAAGGCCAAAAACACTTAACATTTGGCCCCCGTCGCAAATTGCTGTCGCAATTTCACCCCAAATGTATTAGTGTCAAGATAAATAGCAGGCGGGTTTCAAGACCCAAATCTAAAAATAAACCCAATTTTGGGATTGCAGTAAAACAACATCTCCTTCTTTTATCCAAGGTACACATATTTCAATTTTCATTTCCTCTTTAGTATTTGCAGATTTGGATAACTCAATTTGTCCTCCTCAATTTCCAAGAGAAAAAAAGAATAAAGCCCCTAAGACTCGAATCTGCGATTGGCATCACTCTATCCTTTATGGTGGTGTTGACCTAATTTGACTTGAGTTGGCTTCATATTCTAATGTACCTTGTGAAATTGGGGAGACCTTAGATCGTATTAGGTGATCCCTAATTTTCTAATGTACAATCTCATCTATCATATTGTGTCCTTCTATCACACCATCCAACAATAGGGTCTCCATATATATCAGTTGGCTACAACTGATCAATGATCACCCTCTAGTACAATATATATCCTCTCTGCCATGCATTTCTCAACAAATAGTTGAATTCTAAAGGATCTATCAAGCATATTTTGATAGGTACTCTAGTAGGTTGTGTACATGTCATGTATTCAAATATCCACACTTGTAACAGTGTGCATATATTGAGGTTCTTTTGTTGATATTAGACATATCTCCCCAAATAATAGTACAAATGAGAAAGCATACTCTTCTCCCATGAGAAGACAATGTACTAATCCTCCATCCTCTAGACAATGTGGGTCAAGCACACTAGAAATATGGTCCCTCTATAATCTATCGTCACCACCACTAAAATTTTATATAACAAGATTTTCTCAACCAGTTGTACATCCTCCAAAGCATACATAAGTGAATAAGTAAGATTTTATCAGATGGACCATGTGCCACAACACTACCTAGACAATATATCTGATCCTCCTCAAACTCTACCTCAGATCACAATGTTTATATCCTCACTATCCACCTGCGGATGGGTAATATCATGATGTGATATACATCCTATAAGGTCATGATCATCTCTCCTCTGAGTAGATGAAATGTCAATGTATCCTCATTCCACCATTCCATGAGTGCCATTAGCTTTGCATCATGCAATTTCATCACACAAAGGTGATACACCTAGTATAATCCTACATCTCTCAGCGAACCAACATCCTCAGTGCTCAAATATTGCATCCAACCTCGTAGATATGACATAACATGCCCACTTGTGTGTTCTTGTATCTTGGGATGCTCCTGAAATCACAAGATGAGAAATTGACATCTTAATATATCATACATATCTGAAGGATGCTATTCTAAAGTCTACATTTTATTCTATCTGGGTACATAATGCCTTGGTAGGTACAAAATGTCTACTAGAGAGCTCTGATTTTTCACATTTTTCAACAAGTTTGGTTTCGAGATTCATTGTGGTAAACATAATTCCATGTTTCACCTTCCTAATTAGCAAGCCAAAATAGGGGGCATATAGCTATTCACGAATTTCATCATTCTTAGTAAGCCTTAGGTGGTTTATGTTTTTTTAACAGACAAACTAGTTTTGTAGAGTGAGTTTCCTACCATTTTGTTGTAGGTATTGCACGTTGGGGGATTTCATTTGATGACTTTGAAATATTCTTTTTCTTTATTATTCCTCTACTTTAGCTTGCATATGAATGTAGTGTCATATACTGCTAAAGTGGGGGATAAATGTACCATTGTAAATTGTAAGAACATAATTGGTGTGTATAGTTTCACAATTATTTAGCACCCACCTAAGTGTGTTTTCATTTTAGCATGCATAATAGGACTTCATGTTGCATTAATGAACACCTAAATTCAAATATGGGTCTCCTGTCAATTCAGCTTCGTTTAAAGTAAAGGTAAGCCCTTATTTATAAGTGTGATCCTATATTATTCCTCTAATCTAGTAATTCATTTCACCACCTAGGCCCTATTTTACCACTTGTGGCCTTCATGTTTTTTCTCGATCTCAATATTCATTGTATCCCATTATCCGACATCCCTCAATCATCTGAACCTAGTGTCTTGATTTGAACTTTAATTTTGTGGAATAAAACTCCTAAGGATTCATGTTCCTATAATAAAATTCTTGGGGGTTTATGTTCCTGGAATAAAATTCCTAGAGCATTTTATTCCCTAAGAATGGGGTTTAAATTTGATCTGGGGCTTGGTCTCGAGGTTTTAGTTGGGTTTCCAATTCTATGGTTGGCTCCTAAGTTTATCTATTGATTTTGTATAAAAGCAAGCCTTATGCCTCATTTTGGAAAGGAGAAAGAAATTACAAGGTTGAAGCCCCATTTTGAAGATGTCCCATGAAGTAAAGAGTTTTTTAATCAAGACTACATCTATCAATTATCAAGTATTCTATCACATCAAGTATTCAACAACAATACAATGTTTTAAAAGGATCGTGACAATGGATAGGAGATCACCGAATGATGATTGGTTTGTATAGTACCTCTTAGGTTTGGTATGATTTATTATTATTCTCATATCTATACATTTCACCTTCATATTTGAGTTTATTTACATGCTCTCAATCATATATTGATAATAGGACTTCATGTTCCATTAATGAACACCTAAATTCAAATATGGGTCTCTTGTCAATTCAACTTCATTTAAAGTCAACATAAGCCCTTATTTATAAGTGTGATCCTCTATTATTCCTCTAATCTAATAATTTATTTCACCACCTGGAACCTATTTTACCACTTGTGGCCTTCATGTTTTTTCTCGATCTCAAAATTAGTTGTATCCCATTATCTGACATCCCTCAATCATCCGAACCTAGTGGCTTGATTTGAACTCTAATTTTGTGGAACAAAATTCTTAGGGCTTTGTGTTCCTGGAAAAAAAATCCTGGGGATTTATGCTTCTGGGATAAAATGCCTAGAGCATTTTATTCCCTAAGAATGAGGTTCAAATTTGATCTGGGGCTTGGTCTTTGTGTTTTAGTTAGGTTTCCAAATTTATAGTCGGATCCTGAGTTTATCTCTCAATTTTGTATAAAAGAAAGTCTTATGCCTCTTTTTGGAAAGGTGAAAGAAATTACAAGGTTGAAGCCCCATTTTGAAGATATATTATGAAGTAAAGAGCTTTTGAATCAAGAATACATTAAACAATTATCAAGTATTCTATCACATCAAGTATTCAACAATAATATGAAGTTTAAAAGGATCATGACAATGTCTAGGAGATCATAGAATGATGATTGGCTTGTACTATACCTCTTAGGTTTGGTATGATTTATTTTCATTCTCAGATCTATACATTTCAACTTCATATTTGTGTTTATTTTCATGCTCTCAATCATACATTGATAATAGGACTTCATGCTGCATTAATGAACACCTAAATTCGAATACGGGTCTCCTATCAATTCAACTTTGTTTAAAGTCAAGGTAAGCCCTTATTTATAAGTGTGATCCTCTAATATTCCTCTAATCTAATTATTAATTTCACCACCTAGGCCCTATTTTACCACTTTTGGCCTTCATGTTTTTTCTTGGCCTCAAAATTAGTTGTATCTCATTATCCAACATCCCTCAATCATCTGAACCTAGTGTCTTGATTTAAAATCTAATTTTGTGGAACAAAACACCTAGAGCTTTATGTTCCTGGAACAAAATTCTTGGGGCTTTATGTTCCTAGAATAAAACACCTAGAGTGTTTTATTGCCTAAGAATGGGGTTCAAATTTGGTATGGGGCTTGGTCTCGGTGTTTTAGTTGGGTTTCCAAATCTATGGTCCACTACTGAGTTTATCTCTTGATTTTGTATAAAAGAAATCCTTGTGCCTCATTTTGGAAAGGTGAAAGCAATTACAAGGTCGAAGCCCCATTTTGAATATATCCCATGAAGTAAAGATCTTTTGAATCAAGACTACATCAAGCAATTATCAAGTATTCTATCACATCAAGTATTCAACAACAATATGAAGATTAAAAAGGATCATGAAAATGGCTAGGAGATCACTGAATGATGATTGGATTGAACTATACCTCTTAGGTTTGGTATGATTTATTACTATTCTCAGATCTATACATTTCAACTTCATATTTGTATTTATTTACATGCTCTCAATCATACATTGATTACATTTTAATATAGGGTTTGTGTTAGAATGAATTTAGAATAACTAAGAAGGGGGGTGAATCAGTTATCCTCGGGTCTAGATGTACCAAATTAAAATTTATACCACTTTGAATAAATCAGATCTTCTCGGCAGCAATAGCATAAATCAACAACATACATATGCAGTTTTACTGTTCAAATGTAATCAGCTTGTAGAAACTTAATAGTAAAACACAACATAAACATTCACACAAGTTGACACCAATATTTAACATGGAAACAAAATTTGGGAAAAACCAAAAATAACATGCTATCAATTTTTCACTCTTCTGGAGTGAGCTTTGTGAGAAGCCAACCCTGGTAAAGGTTACAAAACACATTGCTAAATTTGACCTGGTTAAAGGATTTAATCACCCTGTCAAGAGTGGCCTTGTTAGAGGACTGGGAACATTCCACCTGAATGTCACCTTGCTCAAAGGATTTATACAAAGATGGTTAGGTCAACCTGGTTAAAGGATTTTGACTGATATAATGGTTAGAAAGTAATCAGCAGGTGTGATCTGATACATACAACTTACTTTGATGAAAATCCAAATCCAATTCAGCTCTAATGCTAATTCCCTGAGTGGCCTCCATTCTCTTTTCAATCTTCAGATCTGATTGGAAATCCGTCAAGCAATCACTCTCGCAGCTTTTTGCTTCTCTACACAGCCTTCTTTGCTAGATCATGCCAATCGGTCAATTAACTATGCAATCCTCTTTCGTACACATCATACAGTTCTACCACACACATCTAAATAACCCCTTGAGGTTATCTTATACCTCTTTATCTAGGTAAAATAAATCTTTTCTATTTAATCAAGATCATAGATCTTAGGTTAGGTCAGATCCAATGGATCTTTCCATCTTTACATTTAATTTACTTCTCCAAAGCAATCACTAATTAAATCTTTGATCCATGCATTAATTACAGTTACCCATGCATTTAAATAGTGTGGACCAATCGTGCTTATCCTCAATTAACTTTACATATCCCAATTAAATCAACTATGTCGGCCAGAGATCTCAAATCTCAACAATTACCAAAATACTATTGCCCAACCAACATTGTGTTCTTCCACTCGGTCATCACTGGTTTCCTCAGCAATTTACTGGCGCTCCATCATCACAAACTTCACTCAGCATAAATTGTTCTCAATAAATTGTCATCAAAAGCTAAACAACACATTACTTTGCCAATGTGCCAACTGATCAAGTACCCTTATGATTTCCCATAACTCAACCATTTCACTTGGTCTTCTTGTTATCCTTGCCTTCAAATCTTCTTCATCAATCAATAGATATGGTACTCAAATAGATAGCAATACTCTCACCAGTTAAGGTTTGACATCAATGACAAAACAACAATTGTTTCCATTGTAGATTTCCAACAGTTTGCACTATCATATTAGGGTAGACTCTTTATATTACATTTATGCATTTATGCTCATAAAAATTTAGACATACTCTAGATTCACGAGCATAAGACACTTTTATCTCTATTATAATGGTTACTTATGGAGGTGGGAATCACCAAAATAGGGGGATGACTAAGGAAAACCCCTATATAGCCACCTACACACCCAATTATTATATTTAGAGGCGTGGAAGGCTTCAGAAACAATTATCAAAAGAAAACTAGATTCTCTTCCCTATGACAGTCAATGTGCTATATTTTCAGATTTAGAAGTAGGGTACATAACACTTGAGGCAATATGTTTGTAGGAACAAAATCCCTAGTGTGTTTTGTTCCTCCCAGAACATGCTTAGATTTAGCCTGCAGACAGGTTCCAGTCCTGAAGTTGCAGATTTGCAGTTACAGGTACCAACAGGATGTCGAAAGTCATTAATTCATATCTACATCAAAATTCCATCAATTTTGTTTCCAAGTGCATACAAATCTATCCTAAATACTTTTGTGCTTCATTTTCAATTCAGAAAATTCAATTCTTATGTCACTTAGTTGTTAGTATAAATACATTATCAATCTCTTTCTTGATTTTAAGCAACAAAGGAATAGAAACCCTGAGAACATAGATATTGTATTGGCTTCCTCTCAATCAAGTGAAGTCAATCATATTCATCTTGAGGTGGTTTCATATTCCAATGTTCTTTAAGATTAGGGGATTGGACTCTATAATTGACCCCCTTTTCATATTGCACCAAACCAAAATCACACTTGAGTAAATAACTAACTTCAATAGTCACCACATTAAACATTAAACAAATAGAAAATAGAACCAACAACACATGAACACCAAGATTTTATACTTGGAAAAAAAAATTGGGAAAATCCATGGTGAATACTTTCCCACAAAGATATTTCATTGATGTATATAGTCTAATTACAAAGATCATAGGAGATCACTGCTCCAGACTTGCAACTAGAGGCTCACTGCCAATACAAAAATGAATACATATAGGAGATCGTTGCTCTAGATTTGTAAATAAAGACTCACTGCCAAAGTAGAAAGATATTACAATAAAATTGTGCACCCAAGACCCATTATCTTAGGGACAAGGTATATAAAACTCTTCACAAAACATAAAGAAAAATTCTCCTGATAATGTAATATATCTACACAACACTATAAATATTTTTAGTATGAACAAGCACTGAAAGGGGGGAGAATAAGTATAAAAAAATACTTAAGAATTTTCACCACCAATCTAACAAAGCTAATCAACAACTTCCAACAAATGAAACATCCAATTGATAATACCAAATAGAAGTAAAAAATAGCATGCATCCACAAAATCATCACATATCACACATAGATTTTTCACGTGGAAACCCTTGTTAGAGGGAAAAAACCACGGTGGGCATGACACCCACAAATCACCTTACTACAGTAAAAATGTTTTCCCTATTAGGAGCTACAATACCCTTTCTAGGGTTTGCCCTGTTAGAAGTGACTAGTACCTTGTTAGAAGTACCAAAAGACTTGTTAGATTATACCATGCTAGAGGATTTCAACCTTCAGTAAAGAAGTTGCTCTGTTAAAGGATTTACAATAAAGACCTGTTAAGAACTACCCAGTTAAGGGATTTAACGTACTACAACTATTAGGAAAGTAACAACAATAATGATATGTAGAATGAAATTGATTGCCTATCAGATCCTTTCTTCTCCTTTGTGTAGACACCCTAAATTGGTCAACCAAATTCAAAGGGGTCAAATCAAGTCAAAATCATAGATTAATTAACAAAGTCATTAATTAATTAAATTCAAGCCCAAAGGGATTAATTAAACTATGTAATTGATTTAATCAATTAGTTATATGGTTCAATTAAACATAAATCAAATCCAACCCATCTAATCCCTTACATGAATAATTTAATTAATTGTTTGAATTAATTAATTTCTAATTTCAACAAAGGGGACAAAAATCAATTAGCTAATGAGAAGAGAGGATTGAAAGCACATGGATCACTCCAAGATTTTCTATCTTAGCCACTCATTTAGCCTTTGCTATCCTCACCACCCTTTTTGTCAGCTTGTCCACCTATTTGAAACCCAACTCAACCTCTCTCATCTAATCATGGTTAGCTCACTTTGCCCCCTACCCTTGGGGAAATCCTATAAATAGAATGCATTTCTTAATGCAAATCACCACTTTACATCTAAGATCATTTGCATTATCATTATAGTCCAATCTGCATCCATTGCTTAGAGTAATTTTATTTCAATAGCATAATTAGATTCATTTTGCATCACAATTCATCATGTTTGTACCTTAATTTTCTTATCATGTAGCTTAATCTTCATCATATATCAAATTCTCATTCTATGGATTGTCACTTTAGGAGTGCTTAAGATCTGAGAGAATCCTTAGTCTTCGTAGTTAGAGAGACATGGAATGATTTTAATCCTTTCAATTTGATATTTTAGCATGTTAGATCTTTATCTTTGATCAAATTGAGAATATTAATGTAATGTTTCATGAATATACTTTTCCTAGTATACAAATGGAACCCACCGTGGGGCTCAAAGCCTTAATCTAATGAAATTTGATGTTTATGTGCTAAATTTGAAGTATTTTATGTTGCAGATTTGAAAATTACAGTTACAGAAGCGCCTTTAATAAAATAAATGATGCGTACAGAGAGAAGTTTGACACATTTGTGGGACTAAACAACGCATATACGATAAATTTTGATGCATTTTCAGCTTCAAATAGCGCTTACATAGCAAAAATTGATGCATTTATACGTAGTTTTGATGCGTGTTAAATTTATTTTATCTCCTATCTTATAATCTTTCACCGCCTACACGGAGAAGTTTAGCGCTTACAAATAGTCTTACAATGTCAACATTATTACATCACTTAAAAGAATTATTTTAGCACTTACAAACATTTTTTAGCACTTACAAGCATTCTTTTAGCGCTTACAAACATTCTTTTAGCACTTCCAAGCATTCTTTTAGCACTTCCAAACATTCTTTTAGCACTTACAAGCATTCTTTTAGCACTTACAAACATTCTTTTAGCGCTTACAAGCATTCTTTTATAGCTTAGGCATTTTTATTTTAAACTTGAAAATCTTTAAACTAATTTGACTTTAAATGTTTTGCAGATGTCAAATTTGAAGAAAGTGAAGAAGCCAACATTCAGGATTTCAGATTATCACAATGAGAAGGAAGGAAGATAAAAGGTTAAATAAGTATGCAAAGAAGGTTCATAATGTAAATATCTTATAAATTTGAAATCAAAACTTATGAACATTATTTGAAAGTTGTTAATGCATAAAAAGTTAAGTTTCCTTCATTGAATTGAGTTGTTGTAATTTGGAAATTTGAGTCAATTTGTATGTATTTTATGTAAATTTGCATGTATCTTTTGATTTCATTCACTTTGGCTTGGAGTATGTTGGATTAACGTTTGTGACATGTATTCTAAGGATCTTCGAATGATCACCAAGGTAAAGTATAGAAAAAGCATTAAAACCTCAAAAATGTGCCTAGCCTTTGCTAGCATCGAATGAGGTATTCCTAAATCCCTATGTAGTTTCTTAAATTGTGGCAATTTCATTTACACATCCATCTTAAGGTAAAAGAGAAAATTAGAATCTTGAGTGAAGCATTAGGGATATTCTCTTCACCTTTTGGTGAATCAAACTCCTAGAAGTGCTAAACTTGAGATGAAGATGAGATAGGAAATGAACCAAACACCTAATTGAAGCCTTCATGTTTGTGGAGAAAAATCATTAGGTATATACTCTTCACTTTTTAAGTGAATCCAAAAGTCAAATATGCTCTAGTCCCTTTAGACTAAAAGGCTTGCAAAATAAACTATGTTAATTGTGTTTTTGAAGTGAAGCAATATGGATATGCTCTTCACCTTTTGGTGAATCAAACTCCTAGACTTGTGTTCATTTCAATATATCACTTTCATTAAACACGCTAGAATTTTATTGGGCCTGCCTCTCGAGAATGTGCCTGAACGAGGCTGGTGAGAGGGACAACCCAAAGTGGGAACAAGGTTAAGCCAGCCTATTCCACCCACTTCAAAAAAAACCTCAGTTAAGTTGAAAGACTTAGAGGGAAAAATTATCAAATGCCTCGACTCGTAGGGCTATACGCCTCTATCATGCTTATGTGACTACGTACTCCTTATTTAACTCATTTGATCTTTTTGTTTTGGAAACATGAACTAAATACAGAATTAATTTAGCAATAAATACCTTGTAGAACCATGTTTTAAAATCCAAATCGAACTTAGGTAGCTTTCTTGGAAGAATTTTTGTGGTGAATAGACCCGTGCAAATGATCATGAACATACACTTTTTGTTCTCAATTTGAGGGTAAAAACAAGTTTCATTTTTTTGAGTGTTGTGGTTGAAAGTTCATGGTTGCAAACATAAAACATCCATCAAGACCAAAAAATCAATTTACACTTTTAAATCACTCACGTAAGGATCAATACGATAAAGCAAAAGGGTGTTGGTATAAAGGTATAAGTCCAAAACATCAACTTCATGTTAATGTTAGTCTTCACTAGATCTAATTACATCAAAGCAAATTTAAAAGAAGATGGAACCTTTCATAAGGAATAAGTACCCTATCTTCAAGAGATCTCACCTTTGTTAGAGTAATTATCTATTTACACTTATTAATTAGATCACTTTGATTTAATTAATTAAGTTGTTTATTACTCTAGTTTACTTAAGCTGTCTCTTAGGTGCATTATAATTAATATTTATATTAATTATTAATGTGCAACTTAGCTTTTCTAGTTTTTAGGGTTTCATTCACCTTTATAGGTTGAACTTTGTAGTTTTTTTTCATTAATTCAGATTATAATTTCTCTCTCACATTTTGAGCAACTTCTGAGATCTTTTTTTTCCTCTTTCTGCTTCTCTCCTATAACATGTTATTTTCATGCAGGTTTCTTGGCAACTGTGGATTTATCCAGGAAATTCTACATGGTATCAGAGCTTCCCTGTTGCTGCCTAGTCTGAAGGTTTTTGAAGTCGTGACTCGAAGTAGAAAACTACAACTTCTCTGGGGTTTTTTCTTCAATCTAGAGGAGGTGCTTTTTTCTGGAGCATTTTGAGCACAAACAGACACCGCCATTACGTTTAGAGGGCTCGGGAGATCAACTTTTCATATAAATTTAGCCATATTTGGCCACAGTAGCTTCTGGGAAAAATTTCTTGCCCTTCAGGCCGTACGACACGCTTCCCGAGAAAAAAATTCAAAAAATATTTAAAAAACCCTTTTTAGGGCATTTCTCAAATGTAGCTAGTGCGCCACCACCGCGCCACCCTGGCGCCACCACGGCGTGGCCCCTGCCGGCACACCACCAACAGTCCCCCCGGCAGCCACCGTCAGCAAACCGCCACCTAGCCACCACCCGGCCGCGACCGCCACTGGCCAGCACCGCTTCTCCACCACCCACATGCCACTGACTGTCACACCCCCCCATGACATCATCATTCTGGGGGGTGACATCATTTTTTTGGCCATTTTCAAAATTTGTTGGCGGTTTTCACATTTTCTGGTGACCAAAAAATTTTGCCAACGAGATGGGCCTATGACGTGCAGACGGCCGTCAAATTTTTTTCCCAAACTTTGTGACGGTCATTTGACCATCAAATATTTTGTCGTGACTGGTTTTTTCCAGTGAGCTCATTTTCGGAGGGGTAGTTGGTTTTTTTACCATAACTTGTGCATACGGTGTCCATTTTTGGAAAATGAAATATCATCGGAAAGGTGTTTCTAAGCTGGATGTGATGAAGTTGGTATTGTTTGCTAATTCAACTATTTGAGCTCTTATTTTGGGCATTAAAGTAGAGGCTTCTGTTTCCTCCCTCTCTGCATATGGTGTCTAGGTTTTCTTCTCTTTTTTGTGCTTTCAATAATTGTTTCTTTGTTGTATGGGAGTTAGATTTATACATTGTGGGGGGTGCATTTACTTTTTGTACTTTAATTCAGAAATGACCCTACTACTTCCATCTACTTCTTCTCTCAATGTCGGACCCCTCTGTGGCCCGGTTGACACCACACAACTATCACACCTAGAAAGCACACATGACCAGGCTACTCATGTCACGTGGCTTATGGTCATGTCTGGATGAGAACCAACTTGTTCTGCAGCATCCATTTGAGGTCCTTTAGCATAGAAACAAAATGGATGAAGCCATGGATTTGATTGCACTATACATTTTAGACAGCCTCATGTTTCATCTGGATGGTTTGACCACTCCTCGTGCCTATTGGGGAAAGTTTGCAGATCTGTTCGGCACAATGAATGCATTCTGGGCACTTTAGCTTGATGCAAATTTGACATCCTTATCTCCTGATAAATTTTCCACCATTGAGGACTTCTTGATGAAGTTCAATTCTCTTTGATCACTTTTACAGGGATGTGGGAAGACCAAATCATATGATGAGTGTATCTTTCTGATACTCTCAAAGCTTCATGGAGAGTTCCAGATTTTCTCCTCCACTTTATATTCCACTATGGATGCCTTGGGTCCTAGGCACAATATGCCTTCCTTTGTGGCCTTATGTGATCGGTTGACTCAAGAGCAGTCAAAGATTCAACAGTTGAATTATGCTTCAGGTTCTATGAGCCATGCCTTGGTTGCTCACCCATCTCCATAGAAACCAGAGTAGAAACAAGTATCATCATCTACAGAATATTGGAAGGATTCTCCTTCTTAGCATTCTTCTAGCCCACCTCCTTCACCTAAGGGGAAATAAAATACAGACAAACCCAAGTGTACTTATTGCAATAAGTTCAATCATGATGAGTCTCAGTGCTTTCAGAAGAAGGTAGAAGGATATGCCCAACAGATTGCTGATTTGACAGCTCTTCTTCATAAGAGAAACATTGATATTCCTTCTTCCTCTTCTCACTGGTCTTCTTCATCATCATCTCAGGCAGATGGGTCAGAAAATAGAAAGGGTCATGCCTTATGTGCATCTGCTATAGCTCCCTCTTCTAGGTGGTTGTTGGATTCTAGTTCTTCACATCATATGGCATCTTCTCGGAGTTCCTTCTCATCTTTTGTGGCCTCTCCTACCCCACACATCTTGATGGGGAATGACACTATTATGCATGTGTGTGGTCAGGGTTCTATTGACATTGTTGGTGGTGCATTCCATGATGTACTATGTGTTCCATCCTTGTCATCGAACCTTCTCTCCATTTATCAGATTATACATAGTGGGACAAAGAAGACAGATGAGTTCACTGCAGATTTTGTACACATCAGAGATAGTGCAACTGGCCACATTGTTGCTACAGGGACAATTGATCATGCCACCCGCCTGTACTCCTCCCATTTTGGTCCACCATTTCCAGTGTCAGATAATATCTCTCCTACTTCATAAGTGCCTAGTGAGAAGAAGTCGGGTCACCTGAACTTCTATGTTGCTCTTGAGATCAGTGTTGTGGCTTCTCCACCTCCTCCTCCTATTGTGCCTGCATTTTTTTAGCATGATTCTTCTTTAGCAGTCCTTGTTATGGTCACTCCCTGCATCGAGCCTTCCCCTCCAGTTGTTGAGGGCATATCCAAGGACATTCATCTCCTCCCAGCTGATAGATTGAGCCCATCTATTGGCCCACCTTCATTGGGGATTCCATTCTAGGATTCTGATTCATTCTCCTTTGAGCACCATCTCGGTCTTCCAGTTTCACCTCTCATTCAGGGGTTTCCTTGTTACTCTGTACCTATGTTTCTTCCACATTAGAGTTCCATTGGTTCAATCATTCCTACAAGGGTTCCATCATTCTGGGGGGCTTTGGTGTCTCATCCCTCTCTCATGGGGGGTTTGATTATACTTATGGTTTTGAGAGAGTCTCTTGAGCCATTCTTTTCTGCATTTTCTTCTATCTCTTCTTGGAGTAGGGTTTTTCCCAT
>MU223152.1:793415-821477 GCA_018584345.1 Thuja plicata
TAATTAGATCACTTTGATTTAATTAATTAAGTTGTTTATTACTCTAGTTTACTTAAGCTATCTCTTAGGTGCATTATAATTAATATTTATATTAATTATTAATGTGCAACCTATCTTTTCTAGTTTTTAGGGTTTTGTTCACCTTTATAGGTTGAACTTTGTAGTTTCTTTTTCATTAATTCAGATTATAATTTCTCTCTCACGTTTTGAGCAACTTCTGAGTTCTTCTTTTTCCTCTTTCTGCTTCTCTTCTGTAACAGGTTATTTGCATGCAGGTTTCTTGGCAACTGTGGATTTATCCAGCAAATTCTACAACCTTCTCAATGACCTAGACAAGAAAATCAAGACAGTCACATCATGGCTAAAAACAATTGGTCTATATGTCATAATCAAGACATGAAAGAAGAAAAGGATACATTATCCAACAATTCATCATTAAGATCAATATTACCATTTCTTTATGATAATAATCTATATTTATCTTCATCTTCTTCAAAAAAAAAGGTTGCTTCACAATCTCAACCATCTATACAAAAACATCAAAACAATCATACCATGGTTGAGAATGAATGGTCTAGACTCACAAATAAAATTCAATCTTTTGAATAAAAAATCCAAGACCTAAAGGAAGAAAAGGAAGTATCATCCAAAGAGTACTCATTAAGATCAATTTGTCCTTTTCTCTTTAATTATGAGCCATCCATACCTCCCTTTTCTTCAAAAAAAGAGGCATCTAAGCACAAAAAACCCATCTTTAATCAAGAAGAACAACTTCATGACCATCTTATCTTTGATCAAGAGAATGAAGAGGAAGTTATATCAGATTTCATTAAGAGTCTTATCCATAAATCATATGAAAACAACAAATCAAATCATTGTGATCTTGAATCCAAAATCTCTTTGACGAATACAAGTGAATTTAAATTTCCATTGTATAAAGCATTTACTTCTTTTGGACAACCTTACGAATCAACTTTGAAAGAACTTCTTGAAAACAATCTCATCATGTTGCCTCAAAGAACTTCATGTAGATTTGTATTTTTGAGAAACTATTGTGCATATCATAGACATAATGAACATGAAACTTTAGATTGCATTGATTTGAAGCATAAAATTCAAGATCTCATTGATGGTGACATAATTGAAGTGCAAAATCCTAATGATTCATCTAATGAAGAACAAGATACTATTCTCAAGCAAGATATAAACCATTAGCGTATGTCTAGTAATGGTCCTCATTCAACCTCTAAATTTTCCACCATTTCTCCATCTCCTAAAGCTTCACACCTAGATACACCATCTCCATTAAAAAATAAACCTAAGGATGATACTTTCCACATTGACTATGTCTACCCTCAAGGGCTGCCTCTAAAAGAAATCCAAACTACTTTACATATTGCTGCAAGTTTCTTCCATGCTTCAAATATCTTATACACCAAGCTTTCATGTACTTCAATTCCTATCAAGCCTATTCAAAATAATCCTTCATCATCTCGTCAAGAATATCTCATGCATATTAAAATTGGATTCATGTCCCTAGCAGTGGATCCATGTCAAGAAGGTAATTCCAAGTACGAAGAAGAAATTATTAGTAAAGATAAAGATCAAGATACTATCCAATCCTATCCAATATTTGACCAAGATCCCATATCCCTAGAGCCTCATAAGGATTCCCTGATATCCTTTCACTTCTTCCAATATGATACATCTCCATCTCAAGACAAAATTATTCCTCCAAGCTCCATATCTTGTCCACTTCCCAAGAAAGATCAATACATCCCTTCCACCATTTCCAATGAGCATATTGAAAATCAAGAGAAAAATACCCTCTCTACACCATCCAAAGATCCTTTTCAAGATCAAAGTATCCCATCAAATCCTTTTTAGGATCCTCCATGTCTACCTCAAGCACCTATCATTCCTCCCAATCCATTTCATGACAATAAATCCCTTCAAGTTTCAGTTGATCCTATCAAAGTTACTCCTATGAAAGCTACTCATGAGCCTATTGGTATAAAGATAAATCCTAAAAATGAGAGTCGCAGACATGCAACTCACAATATAGATGTTGATATACCTTTCACACCTTATCTCCCTCCATTCAAACATAACTACATGCCTTCACCATCCTCTAAATCCATTCTTGGTCCCTATATCCAAAAGCTAAATCCTTCATACCTTCCATCCATATTGGGTCCATATATTCCTCCATATGCCACACCTACCATTCCTAGCTCATCATCCACTTACCCTATCACATATCAAGATCAACGAAGGCACACATACTTGAAGAATATCTAAAAATACATCCATATGAACTCTCCACATCATTCTTATCCATCCAAAATTCCCAAAACCTTTGGAGGAAACTTGGATGTCAAAAATAAAAATCCTAAATCCAATAATCCACATGTGTATAAAGATCAACATGTCCAATCTAATCGACATGTGAGTAAAAAGCAAAAAGAAATATCCAAAAGGCCACAAAGGTCCACCAAGAAAAATGGAAAATTGAAGAAAATATGGGTTCCAAAATCCCTCATTGAATAAATGCATTCAAAAGCATCACAAAAAAAAAAAAAAAACCAACAATAATGTTGATTCCTAAGTCACTTTTGAAAAACTTGCATACAAAATAAAAATCAAATTTGACATTCAAGCTTCCAAAAAAATTTACTCCATCTCCTTCCAAACATTTTCTACTTTCCAAGTCTAATTTGGGTTCCTATATCCCAAAATACACTACCTAAGCTACATCATCAGTTCCTTGATTCATTTTGGGTTTATGTATCCCAAGATACATCAAAACCTCAAGCTTTCCAATTTGTTGTTCCTCCATCATCCCATCACCCTTGAGGTATGTGCCAAAGTTGATCTTGTCACCATTTCCATATATCCCTACAAAAACTTTCCACTATCCCATCCATTACCCAACACCTACTTGTCATCCTTTAATTCCCCTTATCCAATCACATGAATCCTTATCCACCATCTATCTTATCCTCTATATCATTCTCCTTGTTATTACCCTATTAACATATTTTGGCATACTTTAAATAGTCATGTGCCATCATAGAATATATTTCAAAGGAGTACTATCTAAAGGTCAAGAGGCTTGAGTCCCTCACAATTTTTTTTTTGAAAAAGAGAAAAAGTGCCTTGGTGAAAATCTGGTAAACAGGTGCCTTGTTAGCAAAAGTAAAGAGGAATAAATTCATCCTATGTTGAAAATCACTTCTTGTGGCGCCTTGGGCAATTACCATGATGAAAAAAAGGTAAATAGGTGTCATGCGTAATTCACCTTCTCGTACTCTACACTTGGGGGCATGTTCCATTCATATCCATCGTATCATCCATTAGCCATCAAATCCTCCATCTTCCATATCCTACCATTTATTTCACTTGCATCATATTCCCTCTTTCACCTTTGATCTTGACAAGGTTGAATATATCCATGAGCATCAAGTATCTTGACACCATTATCCTTTCCATCATCTTATTCACTTGTTGCGCCACACTACCCTATCATGACCTTGCTTATCCCAATCCACCTTCATTATTCCTAAGTAGTATTGCAATAATCCTAAACTATCCACTTGTGGATTCCATCGACCATTATCCTAATCTTTCTATCCTATCCACATCACATCCAATATACCCTTTGATCTTGATCTAAATGAAGGACATAAAGTGCAAAAAAAATTCTCAAAAACCTCTTGACATGTCCACTCCTTTACACATGCCTTTCATGACATCAGGTCATTATCCTATATGTTATCTACCACTGCATCATTGGCTTCTTTTTCTTATCCAAAACATGATTTATGTGGCTATATCATTTTTCCTTAGCTTGGGTAATCTTGAGGATATGGTCCTACGGGTCACATTCACTCACTTCATCTATCATGACCTATCCATTTCTGATCCATCTATTCACTCATCCATCTATCATGTCCTACACCCTTCTAGACATTGGGGGAAAACCAATGTGATCTTGCTTGAAAATTAGTGATCTCTAAAAATCTAAAAAAATATTAAAAAAATCCAAAATCTTTCAATAAAATCTCAGAGTTGCATTTCCATATCCAAGGTTGCATCGTGGTTTTGAAAGTGGTCTAAATCCAACATCATTGGTACATCAAATTGGGGGTACTAAACCAAAAATGAAGGAGTTCATAAAGAATATATCAATTTGCACAAATCAATACACCAAACCAAAACAAATAGACACTTGAACCTTTGATTTATATCGTTGTTCAATTCACATTTGATCATGAAACCTACGCGATCAATACATTGATCTTAGACTTTAACTTGACTTGTTTTTTTATCAGGATTAAAAAAATCAAAATGGATGAATTTCTATCGGTAATATGGATACAACAACAACCGCACTATGGTTTTTGATATGTTTATGGATTTTTGAGTCATGTCTTTTTAGCTAATCAATGATGTTTTGACTATATTTGTAATGAGAAAATGCATGATAATATTTTTCTTGATTTCTGAGTGATTGTTTGTAAGGTTGATTCATTAACGTATGCAAACTTGTCTAAAGACATGATCATCAAAGAATCATCGAGGACGTTTCCATATATAATGGATCATATCTTTGTTTGTTTACACAATGGATACCTTGGCCATTTAGATTGCTCATATATTAATGCCAAAATCCACTTGAAACATTAAATATGATGAAAGTGGTATTCATACTCCATGGTGTGCCAATCTCACCAGTGAGTGTTGTATCATTTTGGTTATTGAAATTCAAGGAAAGAGGTATTCATCCAAGCGTGGTTTAAAAATCTAACCAATGAGGGTTGTACATTTTCAAGTTCCAAAAATCTCAAAGATGAGAAATAAAAATAGCATTATCCAATGATAAGTGATAATCATAGTTGCATCTTGCATTCATTTGTAGATTATACTTTCATTTTAGTTTAAGTGATTTTCTCTAAGGAATGCATTTTAGTTATGGGATTTCTCAAAAAGGGCTGAAAAGTTAATCATGATTATATCATCAAAGTCCAAAATCAAAGTACACCATCAAATGTCTGATCCATCAAATGATCAATGCTACATCAAGGATATCATCAATAAACATCTAATCAACTAGGGGCAACCTAACTCTATCCATCACATGTACCTATATTTGCACTTGCACCAGTGGATGACCCTGCTCTTCTACCAAACCCTGATTTTGCATCATGAGAACATTTAATGGACCCCAAACCATCAAGACATCCAAGTATGTCTATCCAATCAAATATCAATCAGTCAAGTCATCCAATTTATCATCTAACATCAATCATTTATCATATCATCCATTTTCTCATCTTGAGCATATCAAATTTCCTAACTCTAGATCTTGAGGAAGGAAAATCAATCCATCAACCTACCTATCCTATCATATTGACATCAATACAACATTAACCAAATGATTTTGACTGACATCAAATGGTATCAAAACAACATCAACATATTTGAAGCATCAACAATACATCCAAGTAAGCCTATCAAACCAAACATCAGTTAATCAATCATTTATCAATCATCTTAATCATTCAAGCATCAAACATTATCCATCCTATCTACTCAATTGAGGTTTCTATCAATATTGACTGATACATCATTTTTTCATCCTTTAGATCGTGAGGTCAAAGCATCATATCCTATCACTTGACATCAAAATACACATCAAAAAATGATTGACTTATTCATCAAAAGGGCAGGTACTCTAGGATCCGAGACACATCAATGATCTATTTCAACCAGGGCATATTCCAAATTGATTTTTATTGGGAAACAAATTAAAATAGTAATCTAATTCACAATTCCACAAATTATCTAAATTGATCAATACTATTTCGATTCATTTCCCAAGGGGGCATAATATCAACATCAAGTATTCAAATCAAGGATTCATATCATAGTTTTTTTCATCATCATGGGAAACATCCTATCATTAAATCAAATTGATCAAATCATCAGTGGGGCATGAAAATCAATTCAAATTTTATATCACAAATTTATATCAAGTTTGTCTCATCATTAGATCATCATTACATCAATCAATGAAATCACTATCATACATCAAATCAAGAAGCAAATATGACATTAGATCAAACACCAAGATATCAAATATCAAATATTCTTTGAACCAATGCGCTTCACACATTGATTCAAAGAGGGGCATTTGTAAACACCCTAAATTGGTCAACCAAATTCAAAGGGGTAAAATCAAGTCAACATCATGGATTAATTAACAAAGTCATTTATTAATTAAATTCAAGCCAAAGGGGGTTAATTAAATTATGTAATTGATTAAATTGATTAGTTATATAGTTCAATTAAATATAAATCAATTCCAACCCATCTAATTCCCATACATGGCTAATTTAATTAATTATTTGAATTAATTCATTCCTAATTTCAACAAAGGGAACAAAATTAATTAGCTAGTGAGAAGAGAGGATTGAAAGCACATGGATCACTTCAAGATTTTATATCTTAGCCACTCATTTATCCTTTTCTATCCTCACCACCCATTTTGTCATCTTGTCCCCCTATTTGAAATCCAAATCAACCTCTATCATCTAATCATGGTTAACTCACTCTACCCCTACCCTTGGGCAAATCATATAAATAGAATGCATTTCTTAATGCAAATCACCACTTTATATCTAAGATCATTTGCATTGTCATTATAGTCCAATCTGCATCCATTTTTAGAGTAATTTGAATTTAATAACATAATTATATTAATTTTGTAGCACAATTCATCATGTTTGTAGCTTAATTTGCTTATCATGTAGCTTAATCTTCATCATATATCAAATTCTCATTCTATGGATTGTTGCTTTAAGAGTTGTTAAGATCTGAGAGCATCCTTAGTCTTTGTAGTTAGAGAGACATGGAATTATTTTAATCCTTTCAATTTGATATTATATCATGTTAGATCTTTATCTTTGATCAAATTGGGTAGATTAATGGATTAATGTAATGTTTCATGAATATGATTTTCCTAGTATACACTTTGATATCTAATGTTGTACCGATCTCTACTTCTTTAATCTTTGATTTTTGCACTTCAAATTTGATCGCAACCCTAAATAACTCGATTTAGATCTCCTTATATAATGTATTCTTAAGTGTATTAAGACCTAAAAAATTTCATACAAGTCAGAAAAAAATACTTATCAACCTCCTCGAAATCAGTGTCAATCACACCTAACACATTGTCTCCAAATTTAATACATATTTCCATAAATAATAGTCAACCTTAGATCCACCACCTTAACTAATTCATTATGAAATTAGGATCGGTGACCCAATAGGTACACTATCTTCCACATCAAAAACATAATTCACTCCAAACATCAAATTACCCGACATGATTAGAACCATACCTTCCTCATACTGTATGAATGTCTCCTCTAAGATTGCATTATCTAATTTTCTTTGTAACTCGACTGCTGCCAATTTCACTGACTATATTGTTCTTCCTATATTTCTTATGTACACCAATCAACATAGTTAACTATAACTATATTTACTGATCATTTACAGATCTTACCAATTGCTCCAATCATATTTACTAAACATGTTTCCATCAATGACAGCCAATTATATATCAACAAATGAATAGTCTTCAGATCTCCTCCAAAAACTACCATAATACCCACAATCTCCCCCTTTGGCATTGATAGAAAAAACTCTATATAAGCATCTCAAAAAAATTCCATGCATAACTCTTTAAAATATTACATAATCATTCGAATCATACTCCCCCTTTCACTATGCATGCACTCACATCTATCTCCTCATCTATCTCTAACTTTCACATCTATCTCCCCATTTTTTTCAACAATGACAAAGGATTACAAGTACATTACCAAAATTGTATTATGTCAAAGACATCCTTGAAGAGTGTCTTTGTTGACTCCAATGACTTTTCCCATGACTCTTATAAACACTCCATAAATGGAATTTGTCCAAGTATAACCAATGTTGACCCTTCCATATCATTTAAAGTACTCACCTTTGGTAGACTTAGTATTGTTTCTGCATCACTCACATTCTATTTCATAAGATCTATGATGGGAGATAGGTAGGTCTAGTGCAACTCCATAAGTGATAAAATTATTTTATCTAGGTCTTCTTGCAACTGCTTCATGTTGAATGAAATCATTTTTACCTTCACACTGTGTGTTGAAACTGAACTAGTTAGGGGATCAAACTTAGGTACTTGATCATAAACTACTTTGACCAAAATACCCAACTGAATAATAGGTTTATCTTTCTTATCAAATTTCACATCAAGTACTAGATTTTTTATTATGTTCCTTTCTCCTTTCAGTACACTCACCTTCTTCTTTCCCTTTAATCTATCTCTTTCTGCTTTCTCTCTATGTTTCTTAGACATCTTCATCAACTCCTTAGGACTCATTATATTAATGTCAATAGTTGCTTGGACGTATTCATCTTCAGGTTCACCTTCCTCTTCTTTTTCAAAACTAGTAGACTTTGTAGTTTTTCTCTTCTTGTTTGTGTTATCTTCACCGATTAGGTCTTATTTCATCTTCACTGAAAGTACATCTCCATCTATCTTTTTCTCTTCACCTTTATATTTTGTTACTTCCTCTCCAATTCGATCACTTGGTACATCCATTTGAGTTTGAGTATTAATGTTCCATATCTGGTCAGGTATGTCAAAGATAACATTATCTATGACATCATTTATCTCTTCATCTTTAGACTCTTAATATTTTTCCTTCTCTTCTACCGATTTGTCCTTGGTTCCTATCTCAGATTTCAATAACTTTTTCCATAACTCCATTGTCTCATCTCTTACCAATTGTGTTTCTCATATGAGAATCCTTGTTACTATGTTTCTTGTCTTAAATTATCCTCTCATTGTTTCAACCTTTACCTTCCCATCATCAGTTGATATCTCAAGTTGCAATAGTGCAAGTTCATGTTCCATAATTTCTCTATTAACCTTCAAATATTCTCTCCATCTCTTGTCAACTGTCTTAAACATTTCCTTCATTATTTCTTTGTATAGCTCACTAGGTGTTTTGCAAAAAGTATGTAGACTCTCTACAACAATATCTTCCATCTTCTTCCCACTATCAACCTCAGCTTTATCCTTAATTTCCTTCTTAACTTTTGACTCTTTATAGCTAGATGTCTTCTCTTTATTCCTTCTATAAGTTTTATGAACTATCACAAGTGACTCTTTTGTGACCTGGTCATAGTAGGAGTCGTAGCTTATGATTGTTTAAATATAGAACTCATAGTGACTCTCTAAGGTGTGACTTATTCAACTTCATCATCTCCTTTCTTGTCTCTATCAGTAGTAGATGTTCCTGCCTTCTCACTTTCTATTTTATTCCTAAGACTAGTCATCATCTCTTATGTTATGCCACTCATTTTGGCTAGATTGTCAATTTGTTTCCTTACTTTTCTTTGGGCTACCAGCGCCTTTAGTTCACTATGAATTTTCAATGATGACTCCTCAAATGTTCTAAATCTAGGTGTAGATGTATCAATAGGTTTCGACAAAAGAACATCACCATGTAAAGTAACTAATAATACCCGTACTCATAATAGTGATGGTAAAAATGTTGAGATGGAGAAACAAAACCAAGATTGTCATAACAAAATGGAGGATCAAATGGATGCTTCTGGAATGAAAGAAGAGGAGACAGCTATCCCTGATGAAGAAATTAATAAAAATGTCAATGAAGAGCACAGCCATGAAAACCTGAGTGAGAAAGGAGAGGTGAAGAGTGATCAGAAAAATAAAAGTCTTCATGATGAGATTCATGAGAGGGATGTCAACGTTAAAAGGAGGGCTTCTTTTACCTTCCTCCAAATGGCTAGAAACAAAGTAGAAAATAGCTACACTATGGACAAGTGGATTCAGGAAGATATGACCCAGCTGAAAACTAAATATAAAAGTATGGAAGATAGAATTTCTTTGCTGGAGGATATAGTGGATAAAATGCAAAATGACTCTGTTATGTATCAGCAAGGTAATGATGTTTTTGAAAAGGCTAACAACATGGATAAAAAGATAAGTACTTTGATTGATAACAGGCTTAAACATGTCAATGATAAGATAAACAACAACAAAGCACTTCTGAAGAAACTTGCCAATATTAGAAAAATTGGCATGAAAAACTCAGTGGATAATATGAATTCTCTGGATAATCTCCTTGAAAGTAACTACAATGATAAGGGTAAGATTGAGAATGAAGATGTTCAATAAATTTAGACTTTTGGTCCTGGTACTAGGACACGATCAAGCATAAAAAGGAAGACCGACATCCGGGCCAAAGATATTACCAAATTGAAGGAGTCAATCCAGTGCCTGGAACTTCAGATGGTCGAAGTCCATACGCTACAAGACTAGATGGAAAATGTTTAGTTGTTTGGCTGGAAGTTGTTGGGTGTTGGAAGTTTTTTTATCTTCATCTACTGGGAGTTTTTTGTGTTTTTCTTATTCTGAAAACTTTGTTCTATCTGGGTGTTAGCCCTTACTCGGAGTGATGTAATGCTTGATAGCTTGTCATTTTTCTTGTTTCTTCCTATTTATATTTTTTCTTTAATGTAAAGGGTTTCGGGGCCCCTTCAAAACCTATTGTTACCTTAATCAAAAACTAAGTTACTATCAACTTCACAACCCATAGTTGGTACCCAAGAAGTTCTAGGTTACACTTTCTGCAACATACATGTTGTTGGATTAACCTATGGAAAGGTAAGTTCTGAGAGGGGAGGGGTGAATCAGTACTTAAAAACTTTTAACTACTATTATTTACTCTTCACTGAACTGAATATCATTCATAAAAACATTGAAAAGCATGTAAAGTAGATCATAAAACCATGAGACATAAATCCATAATTTTTGGTCACGCATAACTCCTTTGTTAATAGGAAAAAACTATAGTGGGGATGACACCCACAATCCTTCACAACTATAGTATAAAGGTTGCTCGATTGGAGCTATAATGTTAGCTACTTTTGATAGCTTACCCTATTAAGAGTATAAAAAGACTTATACAGTCTACCTTGTTAAAGGATTTTACAATCTCTCATCTAAGAGATGTACCCGGTTAGAGGATTTACAAAATAAGACTTGTTAGGGCCTACCCATTGAATGGAATTTCTACTATCCTAACTATTACAAAAACTATTACATAAATTTCTGTAAGTATGCATCAACCATAATGTTGTTCAGACTCTTTATGCTCTATAAGTGTATTACCTCATTCTGCACTCGATAACTTATATGTTCTTCACATTAGAACTTCCGCATTCTAACTCCTTTATCTATGTCATTGTAACTGCTTTTGTCTTTGCAATATTCACCATCATATGTCTTCTTCATGTTTTATTCCTTTTATATGATCTTAAGGCGGTTAACCTATTTTAGATCCTTCTCATTCTGCGGTGGATTTAAAGTGGTGCAAGGTTGGTTTCATTCCCAACGCATTTATTATACTCATCTTTCATTTATTGAGTTTCCTCGTGATCGTGTGCAATCATGTTTTTGCAATCTCAATGCTCTACCTAACTTTTACATTATAAACTATAAAAAATTTCCCACTCGGCGTCCAGGTTCAATGTATCAAATTTGAATTGTTATGTTGGCTCTGGTATACACAGTAATGTGCTCTGATCTTTCTCAGTGACATAATTTATGCTCAGTGACTAACTCTGCTTGGTGACTCGATGACTTGGTGGAACCCAGAATTCACAAGAAAAAATACATGTTTAAACAATTCAAGGAAGTATATTCCATGCCCTTATCATTGTTATTTATCCTTTTATTTGATAATTTATGCCTTTAATTTATAGTATATTCTTGCATTATTCTAACTTGGGAATTTATCCTACTCATTCATGCATTTATCTTATTATTTATGCCAGGGTTCAGTTCATGTATTCCTCGACCTGCATTTTTAAATTTGAATTCATATTTGTATCTGTTACTTGCATTTTGCAGTCTCTTTATGCAAATTTGTCTGATTAATTTTCAAACTAAAATCGACGGCTGGCACTATGCCTAAAGGAAGATGATGGACTATCTTTACCATTAAGGAATCATGCGATGTTGACGCGTGTTTTGGTCCCACTGAAGTCCAAGCGGTGAAAAGGATGATGCATGGTTAAAGTCTGAATATGATATACGATTGGCGTAATGACTCAAAGCCAAAGATGTTGAACCTTTAACCTTAAGGGAATGTGCGATGTTGATGCATGTCCTGAACCCACTAAGGCCTAAGGTAGTATGACAGCGAGGATATAGGTGGCAACACATAATTGGACAAACAGGATGACAGGGTTTCACGTCAGATTACAAGGCTGGATAAAAAGCGGATTACTAAATCTCTTATCATTTAGCACATGGGTCTAATTGATCGTGTTGTTTTAATCAAGATCAAAATATGACCAAGTTTTAACAATAAGTGGAAGATTAATCAGCGGTTAAGTTGGTGGGGATTGACAATGAGCATTATGCCTCAAGACTATAGATGTGTGATTGTTAACCATGAGGCATCATGACGTGTTGACACATGTCCTGGACCCACAGACTATGAGAGACATAATCATCTGTTAAATCTTGGAAAGCATTAACGACGAGCGTGTTTCCTAGATGGAAAGATGCAAGACTTTTATCCCTTGTGGCATTACGCGATGATGACACGTGTATTCAACGGATAGAGGATTATAAATTCTGAGTAACGACATCGACAGGAAGTTTTCTTTAATATTTATTTCTTTAAATATATTTTATGTTAACAAGGGTATTATATACTTAACAAATATGTTGCCGACATGTACGATTTTTGAAGGTGGAAAAGCATGGATTCATCTGTTGACAGAACAAAGTGACTTTGGTGAGATGTTAGAAGAGGATACATGTAGACATACTTGGAGGAATTTTTAAGAAGATGAAAGATACCAGAGGGTGGTTAATGATGTCAACATCTCCGATCAACATGATGAAGCTATTAGACATGCAAAGGAATATATCCATTATCAGGAACAAATATTTTTGATAAGCATATGGTCAAAGCACCATAATGATCACATGCAGAGCTATTATTATCATAAAACCTAATTGATTGATAATTGATTGTTTAGACAAGGATGTTAATCGTTCTTCTATTGTAACTATTATTGTTAAGTTGTTGATTCTAGGATTAGGTTTTAGTTATCAAAGGATACATTGGTCTAAAGCTTGTTTGCATCCCTTGGATTTTATACAAATAGGGATTCCAAGACCATGTAAAAAGGGAATATTATCACAGTTACTATAGTCAGATTAGATAGTTTTGATCAACAATTGTAACATGGACATAAATGTATCATTTTTCCAAAATCAATAAAGATAATTTCCCTTTCTCTCATCTATGGGAATCGACTCATTTTCATTTCCAATTAGTCCCTTGGATAAAATCTATAGATTTTCTTCAAAGTGATAGTTTGATGGTGTATACTCCTAATTAAGTTCATAGTTTCTATTGTTAATTGGTCTTTTCATCTTGTATGGTTAAATTCAATTGATTATGGCCACAATAAATTAGTCTTTCATTTGAAAATTGATATCCAATTGAGATAACTATGAATTTATCCTAAGATGTATGCTCATTTAGTAACACCTTTGAATTGATATGTTTATTGTAAACTATCTCTAAGGTTGTACATAGGATTGGGATTATTTTGACTCTATTTCCCATGATATAATAAGGCACTTGTCTATATACATATTGGATTATGGTTATTTAGTTCATTATTCATATTTTTGTGATATTCTATCCATCTGTCCTTTTCAATTAACATTCATATCTACAAACATTCTCTCAATAAGTTAAAGTATTTCAATTAGCATTTTATGGCACACCGCTTTCAGTTAAGATTTCTTTCAAGTACCTTGCCATATTTTGAGAGAAATAAGTTTGAAGTATACTTTATCTGCTATAAAAATCCTTGATATTTGGAGGATAAATCTAAGGTATAGGCCTACCAGCCTTGGTTCTGTAGAGGTGGAATTGCAGAAGGTTCAACCTTGTCTTGGTTGAAACCTTGTTAGTTGGCCAAATCACTTGGGTTTCCCAGCATTGGATTGGAAAGTCCATAGGAAATCCAATCTATTGATTTGAGCACCAACATGACTAACACATTATCGATAGATGTCTTCTGCTTAACTTGGTGCTTGTTACTATTTGGTGCTTGGTGTCTTTGATACTCTACTTTACCGACTATCTGCCTTAGTGTATTCTTCCTTTTAATGACTATCTCCATTGACTATCATGACTTTGACAAAACTAATGACAACAAAATATCTTATAGGAGTATCAATCTCCCCTTTTGGCATTAGTTGGCATTTTGACAAAAACTTCAAAGTCATCAAAATTTGTACAACTCTTGGACAACTCCTCCTTAAATAATACTTTTTATATCATACCATAGCTTGGTCAGAATTTTCAAAATTTTCTGTAACTCCCCCTATGCACATACTTATATCTCCCTTATGTACTATATCCATAAATATTATATTATCTCCCTTTTTGACAAATATGCCAAAACCAAAATTGCTCATTGTTCGGTAGGATGAACTTATACCTTATAAAAAATGTGTGGGTACTTCTTTTGTACATTTTCTAGGGATGACTCCCATGCATCTTTGAGTGTTTGAAGTACAACAATTTGAGAAGCAACATTAGTTGTCATTCCAATTATGGTATCCAGTGAAATACCATCGGGGGTGTTGACCAAATCCTTGGCCTTCTTCAAATGCCTTTGCATTGATTCAATGTAGGGAATCAACAGTGCTTGCAGCTCTAGAAGTTCCATCCTTCTCTTATGCTCTTCTCATATTAGTTCTTGTTTCATCCCCATCAAGTTTTTTAACCTCAAGTAATAGACTTGTAAAGAACTATGATCGGTAGTTACACTTTTCAGCTACTCGGTCAGCTCAGTCTCAACAGACTCATCTTTCTTCCTTATATCCTTGATGAAGTGGGAAATAGAACATACTTTCTAAAATATTGAAGGAATATGAGACAATTTAGTCTCATTATCGATAGAGGCCTCAAAAAGTGATACCTTATATTTTGCAATGTTGTTTAGAATTTATTCAATCATTTGTAGTTCCTTCTTCCTCGAATGAACTTTCATCATGAATTCATTAGTGACTTGAATTGGATTTGGACTTGTTCCACTAGTCTTTCTACTTGAATAATGATATCTTTTGTTTTAGCAATAGTGGCATCTAGAACAATCTCTTGTAATACATCCTTGACACTTTCCAATACATCAGTCTTCTTTCTCTTTTGAAGTAATTTCTTTTTCATTGCCTTAAGTCTCACCAATTCTTCATACTCATTCATTTCATCAGGGCTCATAGTAGGTAGGTCTACATTTTGTAAAATGATCGGTTGGCTCATATCTACATGTTTCATCTTCTTTGATTTCTTCTTCTTTGCTAACATACTTCCACTTGGTGAATTCTTTTGGGAATGTGATGCCTTTAGTGCATTAGATTTTGTCTCGGTTATACTAGTTCTAGCTCTCTGATCCTCTTGTTTGTTTTCTTCCTTCTTTTCCTCTTTTTTCTCCTCTACTTTGTTCTCTTGCATTGTGTTCTCTTTCTTCTCATCTTTTTGTTTCTTGGCTTCCTTCCAATTACTTTTTTCCTTTGGTTCATCTTTGTCAGGCTCTTGTTGTTGTGCAATAGACTTAGTTGGGGGAACCAATTTAGTGTTCAGTGTTGTTGGTTTCTGGATAGCCGTATCCTTATGTGTGTCCTTCACTTTCTCAGCTTCCTCTTCCTTTTTGTTCTTAGTTTCATTTTCCTTCGCTTTCTATGTTTCCTTTTCCTTCTCTTTCTCTGTTTCGTTTTCCTTCTCTTTCTCTGTTTCTTTTTCCTTTCCTTTATATGTTTCCTTTTCCTTTTCTTTCTCTATTTCCTTATCCTTTTCTTTCTCTATTTCCTTTTGAGGTTCAGTGAGCACATCCTCTCTATCCATAGCTATAATACTACCACCTTGAGTTGTGTGATAATCTTGTACTTGTTCAAATACAAGATGCATGAATGGATCAATAGTAGCATTATCACTTATATTCATTGGTGTTGTATCGGTTTCCTTGGTGGCCATAACATCTTCATCTTGTGATATATCATCTCCTGGATCCTTGTTAGTGATATCTTCAATAATAACCTCATTAGTGTCAATTGTCAAATCAATAGGATCATTCTTACCTTGATCATCTTTGACAACTTCATCGATTATATTATATTTTTCTTATTTATCTTTAGATTCAATCTCTTTGATGTTGAATATCTCTCTCTATTTGGAATTGGTTTCTAACTATACTTGCTCCAATTATCCTATCATAATCCTTAAAGATCTTCCTTTTACAAGGAATCATTTAGAATATTGTTTCAATGTCTCTTAAATTTCTTATACATATAGGTTTGGTACAGTTTGCAGGAGGGATCTTTCTCTCATTTATTTTTCAACATTCATAGCATATTTCCATCTTGCATCTACATTTTTGTATAACTCAATAGGAAAAAACTTGATAACTTCAAGTGGTGTGTATCAGAATTTGTGTAAGGAGTAAACAATTGCATCTTCAATTTTTACCTTGTTCTCTTTACTTTGAGTGTTGCATTTTTCTTGCTTCATTCCTCTGATTGTTCCATACTTCTTCATTGTGTCTAGCATTTCATCTATACTTCCTGGTGGTGGAGGTGAGTTTTTCACAACTTTGAATTTGCTTAAATCTCCAGTCTCTATGTCACTATCTAGTGTTAGCTTCAGTTTTATCCTCGGTGTAGTGCTACCTTCTTGCTTCTTACATATATCTTCCCTTTCAGTTCAACAAAGTTCTTCTTTTCTTTCAGTGAAGTTGTAGACCTTGTTGATGGTCTAGTAGATTTTGGGCTCGATGAAGGCTTCACTTGTGGATTCTTGCCTTCCACTTTCGAGGGTCCTGCCTCATCTTCTTCATTATCAATTCCTAAATTCTTAGACAGATTAGCAATCATCTTGCTATATTTTATTTGAATTTTGGGTACCAAGACACCTTGCTTAATCTTAGCCTTAACTTCTCCATATGTTCAATATATCTTGGCTCTTTTGTTTTGATTAAGGTAACAACAGGTTTTGAAGGGGCCCTGAAACCCTTTACATAATAGCAAAAAGATAAACATGAAACAACAAGAAAAACAATGAGCTATCAAGCATGACAGCACACCAAGAAAGGGATAACACCCAGAAAGATATTTAGAGTTCAGAATAAAGTGAAAAAGCATAAAAGTAGCAAAAAACTCCCAGCAGATGAAGATTAAAAAACTTCCATCCAAACAACTAAAAATTTTCCATCTGATCTTCTAGCATCTGAACTTCGACCATCTGAAGTTCTAGGCACTGGATCAAATCCCTCAACTTGGCCTGGATGTTAGTCTTCCTTTTTGTGCTTGAGCATGTCCTAGTTCCAAGACCCAAAATCTGAATATCTCGGGGGTCTTCATGCTCAATCTTGACCTTGTCATTGTAGTTACTGTCAAGAAGTTTATACAGATAATTTAGATTATCCACAAAGTTTTTCATGCCAATTTTGCTAATGTTAGCAATTTTTTTCAGAAGTGCTTTGTTGTTGTTTATCTTATCAGTAATATTTTTCAGCCTGTTATCAACCAGAATACTTATATTTTTATCCATGTTTTTATCCTTATCAAACACATCATTACCTTCCTGATACATAACTAAGTCATTGCGCATTTTGTCCACAATATCCTCCAGCAAAGAAATTCTATATTCCATACTTTTATGGTTAGCTTTCATCTGGTTCATGTCATCCTGAACCCACTTATCCATATTGTAACTATTCTCTGCTTTGTTTCTAGCCATTTGAAGGAAGGTAAGAGAAGCCATCCTTTTAACATTGACATCCTTCTCACGGAGCTCATCATTAAGGCTTTTATTTTTCTGATCATTCTTCACCTCACGTTTATCACTCAAGGTTTCATGGTTGTGCTCATCATTGACATCTTTAATATTTTCTTCATTAGGGACAGTGGTCTCCTCTTCATTCATCCCAGAAACATCCATCTGTTCCTCCACATTGTGGGGGATATGACAATCTTGGTTTTGTTCCTCCACCTCAACAGTTTTACCATCGATATTCTAAATATGGATATTCTTATCCCCGATTCCCTGTTAGAATCCTGATTATCATGATCCTTCTCCTTGTTCACCTCATTATTGATAGTGATATCCTCAATGTGTGTGTCGTTTCTATTGTCAATTACAACCGTGTTCTCTGTCTTTTGTTCTTCCTCTTTCTAGCCTTTACCCTCCAACTGCTCAACTTTACTATTTTTAGTATTATCATTTTTGCCTGGGTTTATCATGAAACCCTCATCCTCAGAAGAGAAAACATCCTGTTCATCATCAGTCTTCATGCCCTCAATATCATCATAGATAGATAAGGAGATATCAGGCTCAACAGGGCTATTACGGCTTTTTTTAGCTTTTGGCTTACTAGGGCTCTTACGAGTGGGTGTATTCAAGCTCTTCCTTTTAACATTCTCAATGCTCTTGGGGATAGGGTCAGGGATATGATCTTTAATGTAATCCGTTATCAGCAACATAAGACCTTCATGTAGAATAGGGGAAGACTTTTCCCTATGATCAATTATGCTCTGGTTGAGCGAACTTAAAAGATAGAAGGGAAAACAAACCCTAATGTCATGATGAAAGTGATTTGCCAAGACAAAGTGATAGTTGTATACCTTAGAAAATCTATCATATAGGGTAAAATATTACATGATTGCCCTAATCACAAATTCCCAAATACGTTTAATGTTAGACAAATTGACATAGTCCAGATTTTTCTTTGCCAGCATTGCCCTTTCCTCATCTGTTTTGGGGAATTTTTTGTACCCTTTTTTGCCCTCTTTTTTATCTTTAATAAATTGCATTCCCTCCAGAGGAAGGCCCGTGATATCAGCCAAACAATCCAGAGTAAGATTAATAGATTTGCCAAGGATATTCACTTTACCATTATCCCACCCATTGACAAAGGCCTTCATAATATCTTTGTTGTTACCATGAAGGTGCTTTAGGTATCTATGGACTTTACCCTTCTTGAGAATGCTCCAAACTTCTTTTTCATTCCTCCAACTGCAAACCACTGGTTCTTCTCTCTTCAAATCATCGCCCATATCTTCAATCTCTTCAGTCTTTGTGTAATCTCCCTCACACTTTTGGTTCATACTAATATTTCGCAGATTGTAGTTGTAGTTTTTAGAGAACACGAAGTTATTAATGAAAACCCAGTTAACTTGTGTATAAAGGAAGTAAGCACAAATGCTACCAATCCTGAGGTAGAAGGTCGTCACCGTACCCCAGGTCATATCATCAATAATCAGAATGATTAATGTGATTAATATCACCTATTTTATGATTGAGCCTATCATAATTGAGCAATGATTCCACTTCATCATTGATTTTAGTGTTCTCGTGCCACTTGAGAGTGACATCATTTTTAACTCCCAAGTTAGCAAGGCTATCTGCCACTTGGTTGGTTTCCCTAAAATTATGAGTTGCATAGAAAGAAGAAAAATTTGATGCAATATTTTTTATCTTATTGATAATGTGTTCAATTGTCTAGGATGCCTTACAAATGCCTTTAATATTGTTGATGATATTTAAAGAGTCACCTTCTAGCCAGACTTTTATGCATCCCATTTCATCTGCCAGCATAATAACATTGAGAGCTACCATAGCCTCTGCCCTATGATTGGATTGTGTTCCCAAAGGGGCATCAATAGCACCAACACAGTTGCAATAATGGTCTCTAATTATGCCTCCACCTCCAGCAATTCCCAGGTTGCCTTTCGCAGCCCCAACAAAATTAGATTTTACCCGATCTTAAGGAGGAGAGCTCCAGGAAGCCATAGACCTCAGGTTGCTAAGATTCAAGTCTTTGTTATTTCTGTCACTTTCCCTTTTATTGAGATTAAATTTTGATTTAGCACAATTAAAGTTTCCTTCCAACGCTCTGCATATCTGGTTACCAATCACTTTAGGAGATGCCAGAGTATCTCTAAAAATTCTATTATTATGTTCTTTCCAAATCCTCCAGCAGAAGTGAGGGGGAATGAGAAGCTAGAGATCTTTGTCCATAAGGTTCTTTGGTGGGTAGCTCCATTGGGTGACAAATTCCTACCAAGAAGAAGGAAAACACCAGCAAAGATTCCATTTTTGGAAAATAATGTCCCACACTTTGCGAGTAAAAGGACAATGAAGCATAATGTGATCATAGGATTCAGCATTTTCAAAATAGAGATTGCACCTATTTACCATATAAATCTTTTTTCTAGACAAATTATCAAGGGTCAAAGGTTTGTTTTGAATCAGGAGCCAAAAGAAGAAATTAATTTTAGGTATAAGAAATTTATACCAAACAAAGGAACAAGGAGGCCTTTCCTCTCTTTCAGTGATGAGGTTATTTGTAGAAGCTACAGTATAGTTACCATCCAATGAAGGATTCCAAACAATTGAGTCCTAGATGTTATCTTTAATATACCAGGTCTGAAGATCTTGCTGGAGGGAAATAAATGTGTTATCAATTTCTCCCAGATTCTTCCATTTATTATCCTACCAGTAGTCAACTACTTTCAATCCAATATTTTATTTGCATCTCTCAATGCATTGTTTCCAATCAATGTTGCTAGATATAGGCTCAGGTTGAATCCATTCATCATCCCAGAAATCAATTCTTCTACCATCTCCCAGCTTCCATCTTTTCCCTTTAACTATAAGCTCTTTAGTGGACTTTATACTATTCCATATGTAGGATCCATTAGTGTAATTGTCATCACCTATAAAATCCTCCAAGGTATTGTATAGGAAAAGATACTTTCTTTTAATTATGTTGTTCCATTCCTTTTGATCTCCATAGATTCTCCATAACTGTTTAGCCATGAGGGCTTGGTTCATATTTTTGATAGTTCGCAGCCCAAGACCTCCTTGTTTTTTAGGCTTGCACACTTTCTCCCAAGAGACCAGGCTAAGTCTTTTCTTTTCCTCTACCCCAGACCAAAGGAATCTTTTTTGAATTTTCTCAATCTCAGTTGCAATTTTGTGAGGAATTTTAAACAAGCTCATAGCATAGACAGGGAGATTCTGAAGAGTTGATTTCGGGAGTTGGAGCTTTCCCACACTGTTGAGGAGAGCCCCTTTCCATCCTGCAAACTTATTGTTATATCTGTCAATTAATTTATACCATAAGCTTTTAGGATGAATGACACAAAGGGGGAGACCTAAATAAGATGAAGGAAGGTTCCAGCAACCAAGAATATTTGACATTTTCTTTCGTCTCTCTTCTGGTGTGTTTATGAAGAAAATGGAAGTTTTATTCCAATTGATTAATTGGCCAGTAGCCGAGGTATAGATAGTGAGGCCTTTCTTAAGATTTTTAGCTTCTTTTATAGTCAACTCTCCCATTAAGAGAGTATCATCCACAAATTGCTCATGGGAACAGATAAGTCTTACAGAAGAAGGATGTATACCCTTTATATCCCCTTTTTCAACCATAATTTGGATGTACCTCCCCAAGCATTTAGCAAGGATATCAAAAAGGATGGGAGATATAGGATCTCCTTGTCTTAGCCCTTTGGAAGGTTTAAAGCAGGAGGAAGATCCCTCATTCACAATAACAAAAGAGGAAACAGTAGTAACAAGTTGCATAATGATTTTAATAATGTCCTTGCTAAGACCAAAAGCATTCAGTACCTTCCTCGGGAAGTGCCAGTCAACTCTGTCATACACCTTAGAGAGGTCCGGCTTCATCATAAATCCCTATTTTTTGGCTTTTTCCAGTGAGTGAAGATTCTCATGAGCCACAATAATAGAATCAAGGATTTGTCTCCCAGGAACAAAGCCATTTTGTTGGGGGGAAATTAGAGATGGGAGCAGCTTAAGCAGTCTGGATGTAATGAATTTAGAAATAATCTTGTATAGAGAATTACACAAGCTAATAGGTCTAAAATCCTCCACAATATTAGCTCCAGGTTTCTTGGGAATAAGAACCAAGAAAGTATCATTTAATTCCCTAAGAAGACATTTACTCCCAAAGAATTCTTTAACCGCATCCTGAACATCTTGACCAATAATCTCCCAGAACTGCTGGAAGAAGAGCATAGGAAAACCATCAGGGCCTGGTGATTTTTCTCCTTTAAAGGAAAAGACAGCATTCTTGATTTCATTGTTATAGGGAATAGATTTAAGAATTTTGTTAGAATGATCCTCAAAAATTTAGGAATAACTGCTAATATTTCGTCCTGATTAGAACTATTCAAATATTTCTCCTGAGTCAAAAGATCTGAGAAATAATTTAACATCTCAGATCTGATTTCTTCCTCCTTCCTCATAGTTTTTCCTTTTGAATGAGGATTAGTAATCCTATTAATTTCTTTGTGTTTCATGGTTGTCATATGGAAAAATCTGGTATTTTTATCCCCAGCTTTAAGCCAGAGAGCTCTAGATCTCTGTCTCCAAAATGATTCCTCCTTAGTGATAACATTATGGTAATCCGCCAGCAGTTTATTTTCCTTGGTTATAGTTTCCTCCGAAAGGCCCTCCTTCTGTATACTATTCAGGATTTCCTTAATTTCATTCTACAAATTCCCTTTTGTAAGAAAAATGTCCCCAAAAACATCTTTATTCCATTTTTTGAGATTGTTTTTTATATTGTTCAATTTCTTTGTCGTTCTATACATTGCTCCCCCTTCAATAGTAGGATTCCACCATTACTCTATCTTAGCTTTTAAATTAGGGTGAGCTAACCACATTCTTTCAAATTTGAAAGGGATGTTTTTCCTGTCGTTAATCTTATTAATATTCAGAGATATAGGATAGTGGTCAGAACCTACACAGAGTTTTGCTAAGAGAGTACAATAGTAACTAGTTAACCAGTCAAAGATTAATAGAGCTCTATCCAATTTGACTTGGATCAGGTCTTTCCCTATGCATCTATTCAACCAAGTATAGTCAATACCTTCAAGCTCAATATCTAAGAGGGCTTCCTCACTGATGAATTCCATAAGATCAGATCTGTTGTCAATTTGGGAAACATTTCCTCCCTTTTTTTCTTCATTTTTAAGAGGATTATTGAAATCTCCCATAGTCATCCAGCAATTTTCTTGGTTGTTGGTGTGGATATCTTTCAAACTCTGAATATAATTCTGCCTACCACCTCTATTATTAGGTGCATAAACATCGATAAGATTCTAGCTGAGATTCTCCTTGAGATAATTAATATTAACCACTAAAATGTTCTTTTCACTAACAATCAACTTACACATAACATTTTTAGTATTCCAAAATATGCCTATTCCACCCGAAGCTCCCTCCGATTCACGTCCAATACTACCATAGTCTTTTGCTACATGCATCTTTTCCAGTTTTTCCTTGGTCATCTTGGTTTCTTGAATTAGTAAAATATCAGGTTTTCTATCTCTTATTCATGTTCCTAAGAACATCCTGTTTATGGAGGGTGTTAAGCCATCTTATGTTCCAAGAGATTACTTTCATATTAAAGACTTGGGGAGCATATCTCATGGATGGTTCTTTGTTTACCATCCGCTATATTCTGCTTTGCTTCATTCTCTCTCTTTTCTTCTATGATTCCCTACCTTTTTTTCTTTTGGGAGTGCCCACATTAGCCTTAAATTGTCTTCTAGTTTGAACTCCCCCTTGACTAATACATTCTTTTTTTTTCCTAGAGTCAAACAATAGAGAGTTGTTATGATCATCCTTCTTGCTTGGGTTTTTTATGAAGCTTTTATTTTTCTTAATCTATGACCAAGGGGCTTCTTGATTTTTAGAGTGTTTTTCTGGGTTCAGATTTGTCTCCATGCTTTCTTCACTCCACATAGCTGATATAGGGGAGAGGGAATCATCATCACTATCTTCTGAATAATGTTCTTGCTCCTCATTTCCCCCAATGGTGGGGGGTACCCTTAAGGTGGATAAGCCATCCAACCCTTTCATTGTATTGGCTTTATTGATGTCTTCTAGTTCTTTCTCTTTAGGAAACCCCTGCTCAATACTGCCTTCCAACCCATTCATTGTATTGGCTTTATTGATGTCTTCTGATTCCTTCTCTTTATGCAGCCCCTACTCAATATCGGAGTCTTTATTTGATTCATGGTATGTTTTGTCTTTTACCAAACTTATTTTGTTTTTAGGAATCAATGATTCCTCTGATTCATTACTGATTAAGTTCTCTATGTTGTTCTCCTGTTGACCTTGATCATCTTTTCTATAATTTTTTTCATTAGGATTTACCTTCTACTTCCAAACCTTTTTAGGTTCTCTTTTATGATCTTGTTCACTTTTTTGGTCTACTTTTTCTTTTTGTTTTTTCAAAGGATATTGTTTAGCCCAGTGACCAGATTTTTTACAAGTAAAACAAGCAAAAGGAAGTTATTCATATTCAATGGCTTGGATGTGCTTACCTAGTTTGGAACTGATGGTGATGACCTCTGACAGATCTATTTTGTGGTGAATGTTCACACAGATTCTTGCGTAGACCAGTCTAGATCTTGCAGTTGTCATCGGATTGATCGAAAGTAGTTCCCCAAACGCACTTGCTAAGCCAAAAAAAACATTCTCATGCCAAAATTCCATAGAGAGACTAGGTAATCTCACCTAGATAGGGGCAGAGTCAAATATTTTAGCATTGAGATCGGGATTTGTAACCCATTTTTGGAGAGCCAGTGATGACTTTCCAAACATCCAGGGTCCTGTGCGTAGCACTTTTGATAGAACTTCACTATTTGAGAATACAAAGGAAAAAAAACCCTTTTGGCATTGTTGCTATGTCCACCTGTCCTTTGAGTTTTCATTTACGATAAGTAAACTCCCTGACTAGCTCAATATTGGGTATTATTCCCGTGAACTTTCCTACCAGCGTAAGAGCCATTGTAGAAATAGTATGCTCCACAAGAGGATCAGGTATAGAAATACCGTAATACCCAGTGCTTGGGTCTGATGTATTGTTGATACTTGGGAAAGAATATTTTCTTATTGGTTTAATCCCAAATAATGACGACCGGCTTCCTTTCAGGATATTTCTGTTCGAAGCTTGATCACTTTTTTCTGCCACCGAACTTTTGGATCTTTCTCCTGGCCTACTGTCTCGAAAAGGGGGGTCAATGCCATCTTCTGAATCTTTAGTGGAGCCCTCATCTATTGATCCTCCTACAATTTTTTGGTCTCCTGCAGCTGCAAAAACCCTGTTTCCTCCAGCATCACTTTTCCTGCCTTCACCGATTTTTGAATTCCCTCCTGCTCCCGCTCCCACTTCCGCTCCAGCCATTGATTCTCTTAGTATGCTTAGCTAAGTAAGTTTCATTTTATTGAGATGCAATATCTATATCCATATTATAGTCCATAGGTTGTAGCCAAATTCTCCTAGGCTCAACTGCCTTGACAATGCACGAGTCAGTGTCTACCTCAAAACAAATAGTGTCATGATATTTCTCAACTAATTGAGGTGGAACTCTAAATTTATGATGCATTCTTGCTTGGAATTTAAAGAAGTAATCATTCATAAAAATGTCAATATTCTCTCCTAGATTCTGAATGTACTCACTGATTTGATAAATGATAGGCTTATCAACATTCCATGTCACATTTCCAATAGATGGAAATAAGTTCTCAAAATAAAAGTATATGCATACCAGTAGTGAGCTGAACTTCAAAGTGTTTGTCTTTACTTTCCTTATAGTGTTAATGTTGTCTTCAAGTTGTTTCAACAATATCTCACATAGATCAATATACATATCTTTCTTTGCAATCATGTAAGCCAAATCAATAGCTCCACAAGGTACGTTCTCCACTCGGGATGATTGGAATACTCGGTAGGACAAGATATTACATGCAAATTTCAACTCGGGGTCTTTAAAAGTAGAAATCTTTAGACCTCTCCCATCCCATTTAGCTTTTGTCAATTCACTCAACTTGTTCTTCTCAATTTCTTTGATATCTTTAGGCTTGTCACCTATTGGGCATCCTATCATAATGTGCAACACATCCTTTGTGATCTTCACAGGTTGATCTAACCACATAAATTGGTCATGTACTCGGCTAAGGACCATCCTTATCCACTCAATTTTGAATACCCTCAGAATATGCAGGGCATGTGTCAAACCCTTTGACTCTAATGAACATGATATCTCTTTAGTTTCCCATCTACACACAATTTATGGTAAGATTAATCAATTTTCCCTTCACAAATCTCCTCAACTTTACAATAGATGAATGTGTGAACGTCCTCAACCAATAAAAAATTTTCTGCAATGGATCAAAGTACACCCATCATGTCTGGTTTAGTTGTCTTAGCTGGAGGTAGCTTATACGTAGGATTTACGAACTCAACATTCTCAACTACAACTGGGTGTTGAGCTTTCAGGGCCATATCTTGTTGTCAAACACAAATTTTTTAAGCTAGGGTTTGCGTCTATGACTTGGTTGCACTAATAAAACTAGGGAAACACCACAAATACCTTAAACAAATTCAAATGTGCTTAAAATAGTTTAGGATTACCTTCATAATCACTCGAATTCACTTGAAGATTCTATTCATAATGCTCTAGAAATGGTAAGTAACAATAATAGATGATGAGGTCTATTTATAGCTTTTTCTAGGTTTAGGGTGTCCAATGGTCATAAAAATAATAATTAATGCTCCACTGACTTACTTTTCTGATTACCTTTGGCATTTCCTTTCACCAAATAAATATAAAACATGAACTCAACAGTATGTATCCAAATGCATCTAAGTATGCTTGTATGGATCTCTACACATAGATTCAAGAATCCATTTAAGATTTGAAATTTAACTTGTAGTTCCTACTCATACCTTATAACTGATTAGGCTGAGTCGGTTGCACCCGATCTAAAGGATGAAGTGCCTTCAACTGTCTTGAATGATGTTCCATCATCCATAGTCTTTTTTCTCCATGTCTTATTCATCTGATCTCTCATTTCTTCAACATTCACTTTCAGTTTCTCAGATGTCTCTTCCTTGGCAAGAGCTTTACCTCAGTACCTGTAGTCTTTGGCAAGGTGACCTAGCTTGTGACAATGGAAGCATGCCATGACAGGGTTTCTCTAAGATATTCTATTATTCCTGCCATGTAGCAGCATGCAGTTTGTAGCAATATGCCCATATCTTCCACAAACTAAACATAATATCCTTGTATTTTAGTCCCATGGTATATATGTACCCTGTCCATTTCTTGGCATATTATGTCAATTCGGTACCCATTTGTCATTTCTCTTTTGTGATCTACATTCTTCATATTTGTGACCATACTTTTTGTAGTTATTATAGTAGCCATCGAACTTTGTCTTTCTTATGTTGTTTTCAGTCTTTGATATGCATTCAAGTGCTTGGTGCCCATGCTTATTGCAGTTATAGCAATATCCATCAAACTTAGGTGTGTGTGTGTGTGTATTTGGGTACTTGTCAGATTAACACCAACACTTCAATAAATCGTTATATTAGCAACATGGGGTTAGTGAAAAACATAAAAAGCATAGGAAACCCGCTAAAATCGATCTATTTCCTTCTAACTTAGGAGGAGTGTGACCAACAACATATCAGCCCTCAGAATATGTTATTGAATCAGTGACCAATACAACCTAGCACGAAGTATTTGAATTGAAACAAGCTAAATGATGAAATAAGCATGCATTTAAACTATAAAAGATGAAATAGCACTAACAACTAGTATGTAATGAAATGGCATATAATTCTAGCATGAAAATGGCAGCATAACAATGCAATTTTGATCTAAGATGAAGGCTTTTTTGCTCTCAAAACAGGCTTCTATTTATAGAAGAATGGGAGAGAGAGGGGGGTACAAGGTTCATTTATGAATTAGGAGGCCCAATAAATGAACATGTAAGAGCTATTAATGCCTAAGGCATTAATAAGGCATGGGAGAGACATGGGCTTAAG
>MU223152.1:821577-831593 GCA_018584345.1 Thuja plicata
TTGATTTGATCTGATTGGTCGAAATTGATTTGAATTGTATGGCTATAATAGATAATATAAATTAGTGATAAAAATCACCTAGGACATTAAATTGATTAAAAGAATTATGCCAAGCAGTAACAGGGTCATTTGGACATAAAACGAGGGTATGATCACACTTAGGGCAAATAGGGTCTATAGTTGCGACAGACCGAATTCAGGTGGTTACAAGGTGAACTCAATGACTTACCATTTTTGCTTCTGCATACATTTGCAGTATGTCCAGATTTCCCACAGTAGTAGAAACTAGGCTTGTTTGACTTCGGTGGGGCATAAGTGTCTTGATTGTCAGCTTCATTAGAGGACTCATCTTTCTCAGTAGTGCCCTCACTAGTGAATCCAAGCCCAATTTTGTCTTTTGGTTGTCTTTGACCTTTAATCTAATCATCCAATGATCTCAACATTTCTTCATTTCCCTTTAGTACCTTATTGGCTTCTTTTTTAGATTTCAATTCTTTGGCCAATCTTTCAATTTAACACTTTAGTGCTTGATTTTCAAATTCTTACCTGTTCAACTCTAGATTTTCTCTCACTAGTTGATCAACCATATTATAGTTTACTTGTATTATCCTCATGTTCTCATTATCTTTCTTAACTATTACTATCTTAAATTTTCTTTTATCTTCTTCAACTAATCTCAATGCATCTTCAACTGCTCCCTTAGACTCAAGTATCTCACTCATTGTTAATGCTTGTACTTCTTGATCTATCTTTGCTAAGTTCAGTTACTCAGTGAGTGTCTTGTTATTTTCCATGAGTTCTGCAATGGTCGAATCAAATTCATCACTTAGACTACTTTTAGATGTTGTCTCAAGAGTATCAACAAACTCTTGTGTATATTTCAATGCACTTCACAACTGCTTTCTCACGTTTAAGGAATTTTCTAACTTGCTTTTCAAATCTTCAATCACTTTGTGTGCACTCTCATACTCAAACTCAAGACTATCAATCTTCTTAGATTGCTTGTAACTTTCCATATTCGTGATCTTTACTCTTAGCTGGTTAAACCCTTATCTCAAGAGTCCAAGATCTGATACCAATTATTGGATTAATCTATGGAAAGGTAAGTGCTAAGAGGGGAGGGGTGAATCAGTACTTAAAAACTTTTAACTATTATTCTTTACTCTTCACTGAACTGAATATTTTTCATTAAAACATTGAAAAGCATGTAAAGTAAATCAGAAAAGCATGACACATAACTCCATGATTTTTGGTCACGCAGAAATCCTTTGTTAGAGGAAAAAACTACGGTGGGGATAACACCCACAATCCTTCAAGACTACAGTATAAAGGTTGCTCGGTTAGAGATACAATGTTAGCTACTTCTGATAGCTTACCCTGTTAGGAGTACAAAAAGACTTATGTAGTCTACCTTGTTAAAGGATTTTACAATATCTCATCTAAGAGATGTACTTGGTTAGAGAATTTACAAAATAAGACCTGTTTGTTGGAAACACTGAGAGGGTGGGTGAATGAGTGTTTAGCCATTTATTCAATTTTAGTAACTTTCAACATAAAACAATTATATATCACTTGAAGCTTAACACAAGATCACATAACACATAATATGATTATGAGGAAACCTTGATTAGAGGAAAACCCCAGTGGGAATTAGTACCCACAAATATTGCACTAGTATAATGAACCTGTTAAAGTTCCTTTGCCTTGTTAGGAGCAGTCTTTACAATGCAAGTACAATGACCTGGTTAAAGGCTTGACCCTATTAGGATTCTTTTACAAACAACCCTGTTATGGGTGAGGACTCATTTTCCAAGAGCTCACTTCTCAATGAGAAAGAAGGCCACAACCTCCTGAGAATAGATATGCAGTATATCAAAAAGTGAACTGTTGTATATGACACAGATGTCTGATCAATTCCAGTTATGCACTTATACTCTTATCTTCTTTAGGGGCTCCATCTCATGTTGACATCTTTACATTGCTCTGCTCCACTTCTTTTTCGACACCTCCAATATATCTTTACATTGCATATATATATGTTTATGCCCGAATAGACGCGACTATAAACAAGACCTTAGTCGGCCCAAAAACAACATGCACAACACTTCCAAACAAATTTTTTTAAGTGTGTTTACAATAATGTTTAATACATGGTTACAAAATTATTACAATAGGTTCTTAGCCTTTACATAACAAAAATATTACACGCTAATCAAAGTCCTGAAGTCAGCTCCATACCCTGTACTCTGAACTGTTAGTGTACTTGTTCTTCCTGTAACTTGTCTGTACTGATATTCTATACTATGTGTGTATAGGGTAAGTATAACAACATATTATAGAGCTTAGTTTTGAATGTTCATATCTTGATGTGATCATACACACGTGCATTGATGCTATGATCGACTGCAAGTCACTATTATGTTCTGTCTTCTACACTTAGTCAATTTTCACTTCATAGTTTACTGTCAAAACTTCATATGACTTTGTTGCCATAATGAAAACACAAAATAATCCATATAATCCTTGGGAGTCAAATTTCCAACAATATCCCCCTTTTTCATTAATGGCAACAAAGGAATGTGGCTAAGTTACTCAAAATTGACTAACATCAAAAACTGTATATTTTCTTCTCTTAATATATACTGTATATTTCTTTGCATATATATACACTTCTCCTCATACATACATTACTCCCCATTTGAAATTAATTACTAAGGTGTCAAAATTGTAATTCTTTAAATACTTACTCTATTTTGTATACATTTGGATATCCAATCTGAAGAGACTTTATCTCTTTCTGCCAAAATGCCTTCATTGCATCAACTGTCTGGAGATGGGCGCATAGAGCATATGTGAGCTTCGCCATTTTTATCAGATCCATGCAGGGACCTTTATCATACAAGACAATAGTGGCATCAATCTATTTGATGTTCTCATCCAAAACTACTAAGGAGGGTGCTAGTGCATTTCTCAGTTGAGTCTGCCTGATCCTTATCTTATTAATTTCAAATTTTGCCTTTTCAATCTTGTCTAGCTGACCTTGATAGATATTGTTGCAGATGTTCATGTCTTGCGTGGATGTTTCAACTAATTTCCTAACACTCTCAACCAAGATATCTGCCTCTTCTATCTTCTTGACATGTTCAGAGCTGAATTTCACTTTATCCATACAGTTTGCTATTACATTTTTACCTTTAGCTGCCAACTCTTTCAACATAGAATGACCAATATTTAATGAGTTTAGATCTAAGGTAAAATTATTTACCAGTTCATTTAATCTTTCCTTTTTATACTCATCTTCTGCAGTTCTAGTAGTTGACTCTACTAAGCTTGTGAAATGTGCTTTGAGGCTTGTTGGTATGTTGTCTACATCATCAACTGATTGAATTTTCGCTACTTTCTTATCTACGGGCACTAGGTCATTCAGAATGTTTACTGATTCCAAGAAGAGAGGGTTTCTCATAACCCATTTCTCTTTGGCTTTTTCCATGGCTAGGACACTGATCTTGATCAAGTCTTCTTCTCCGCATGCATCCAAACTTGCTGAGTCAGGAGTTAAACTTGACAACAATGAGTTTGATGGTTGAATGGAAGGTGTGAATATAGTATTTTGACTAGTATCCATGCATTCACTTTTTACTGGGATTTCCATAGCTTTTATCTCATTAGTTTGATTTTCTTGTTCTTTATTCAAATCTATTGAATCATTAAAGGGGACTTCATCTTGCTGTAAAGATGTGTCATCAGTGGATAACTCCTTTGTTTCTTCAGTGCTTACAAATGCTTTATCAACTTTTTCCATATCATTATCAAAAGCTATCTTGGATATCTTGATATTATCAATCACTATAGTATCCCCTAAATTTTTTGTTGTATCAGAAGTTATTGAAACTCAGGGCACTGACACCTGTGGACCTGTCTTAGGTGCATTCTGCATCACTGGTTCTATAACCTGTTTGGGAGAAACTGGACTTACCTTTGTTGTAGGTGTCATTGATGGATACATATTTCTATCCAGAGATACCCGCTCAAATGCTTTCTGAGTCTCTTCACCAACTAGATCATACTCCTTATTCATGATATGGAGAACTCTTGTTTTGGTTCTTAGGTGCGGCTTTAATAAATCCAACATAATGACTTTCTCATCATGTGAGCACACCAGGAGAAGACTATCCAATGTTTCTTCTCTTATCCTCATATCCTCTTCAATTGCTTTCCTTATATCAAGTATGTTCCATACCTTGTCTGGTATGACAGTTTTGAGTTCCAATACTGTCCTTTTGAACTTAATCATGTGAGAGATGATCATAGAATGAATCTCTGATTGTTCTATCTCTTGGTATTTTTCATATACATTATTGAGAGATTCTAGTCTTCCCTCATTAACAATTATGTTCCTTAAGACATTAAGACTAGGTCTGAAACCTACCTCAAGAGGAGCTTGTGTGTTCTTTACCTTGATCCTTGTAGTTCTTGAGGATGGATGACTAGTGGGCGCTTGCTTCCTTCCTCTAGACTTCTTTCTTGGTAAAAAAGGTGGAGAGGATTCCAAATCAATGGTGGTTGATGGTGCTGATGTGTCTACATTTGATTTCTTCTTTTTCTTTTTAGGCATATCATCAGTCTTTTCTGTTTTCACTTCTGTGGGAGTTTTCTCAAGTTATTTGGCTATCTTAGCTTCTCTATCTTTGTCAAGGTCTTCTTGTGTAACACCATGAACTTTTAGGATATTTGAGGTAATCCTTGATGCCTTCCTTTTGTTGTCAGCACTGTATAAGACAGAATCAACTTGATTTGTCTTTTCTCTGTAAGTACCCCATCTAGGTTCATTGGGATCCTTGGGCGTAGATAGGAGGACTTGTGCATAACCTTCCAAAACATGTTCTTCAACTCCATAACCAAGAGGTTGAATCCATTTTTTTCTAGGCTCAACTTCCTCCATACAAGTACAGTCAGTCTCCACCATGAAGCATATGGTGTCTTTGTACTTCTCAACTATTTTCTCAGGTATCCTGAACCTCTTCTGCATCTTGATCCTGAAATTTTTGATATCCATGTCCATAGAATATTTTGCACTACTCTCTGATGTAGCTTTTAGTGATATCTGAGACATAGTAGGCTTTCTCCTATCTAGGTACAGATTTGCAACTTTACCAACAACGTGGAAGTACAAATAGACGATCAAAGAGCCAAATCAAAATACTTTGCTCTTGTCATGCTTAATGGCTCTGATATTCTCTATCAGCTGTCCATGCAATAATTCACAGAGATTATACTGAGTGTTATCTCTTACTATCCTTATTACTGCCAGAACTGTTGCTGTGGACACACTATTCAGTCTGCTTGCTTGCTGAAACTTGTATCCAAGTATCATAGTGAGTATTTTAATGTCATTCTCCTTAATGGGATCAATATTCATGTCGCGCCTATCACTTCTAGATAAGAAGACTTGTTCAACATGCTTCTTAACATCCTTTCTAGTAGGAAGAGTTGGTCCAGTCTTAGGAAGTCTAGTCATCTCATGAATTAGATCTACAGTGATGTAGACAGGAACCTCACCAATCCAATATAGGTCATCATGTATCCTGCTTAGTAATATCTTAACCCATTCTAACTCATAAAACTCGTGCGTGTTTGAATACTCAAAGATAGGGTTATCAGTGAGATGTTCATATTCATCCTTGAATGAATAGTCTGGTTTCATCATATAACCCATGAGAGATGCAATATTGTTGTCTCCAACTATATCCTTCTTGCAATAAACATATGCACGGATGTCTTCTACATGTACGACTCCAAGAAGAGTCCTAGAGAATTCTCCTTCGACATCATCTAGTATATATTTGAATGGATGCTTCTTAAATACAAATCTCTTCCTTTCAGCAATGTCAAATATAATGGCGGTTTCCATACTTACTTGCAACTTGGTTAAGTAGGGTTTCACAATGATTATGAAACAACATGACTGCTAGGGTTCTGTTCCAATTGTTAATCCATTTACAAACCAACTAATCCTTTAAGCTATAGTACTTTGATTCTCAATGCTTATTTTCTTTCTGAATGCTTCAATCTTGAATGCAAAGTGAGGTTTTTAAGATCCTTTGCCAATTTATATAAAGATTAATTGCATTTAATGCTCATTGTCATAAAGTGGTTTACAGAGAGAATTTCAAACTTTGTTCTGAATGAACTAAAGGCAATGCATGAATGCATACAACCTTAATTCATGATCACATGCATGAATCCATAGGCACATACTCAAAGGTGATTATACTAGCCACGCAGGGGTTTAGAGCTAGAATAGCTCCCCCTAAGACCATCAGGGTCAACTATCCAGAAGTAGAAGGTGCGACCATTGAGGATGCATCTACTACCTTGTTCTCTTCATTATCCTTCTTTACTTTGACCCATATTTTATTTGAGTTAGCTTTATCTTCCACAAACTTAACTTCTCCTGATTCTTCAAACAAAGACTTCTTAGGATTCTCTTATCCTTTTGTTCTTGATTTGCAAGACCTTGAGATGTGTCTAGCCTTTCCACATGAGTGACAAATGATAGGAGGTCTGATGTTGTTATTCATCATGCTGCATTTCCTGGCTTTGTGTCCATTGTAATTACATATCTGACATGTAATGTTCTACAAGTTTCTTTGAGGTTGATTTCTCTGATTGAATTGAGTTTGATTCCTTTGGTTCAGTTGTGGCTAATTTCTTTGATTTGTTCTGCAATGAATAGTCCTATGACCAAACTTATTGCAGGAGTAAAAGTAACCATTGAAGGGTCTTACATTCTTACAATCTCTTTCCAAGTTTCCATGCTTGTTATAGGCATAGCAAGTACGGTTGACTGCCTTGTGCTTATCTTTTGGTGGTTCTGCTTTGGTCTCTTCATGATTCTAAGTTTTCTTTTCTTCTGAAGATTCTATTTGAGCTTTCTTTCTTTCTTTCTTGTAATGAGTTGATCTCAATTTGAGCTAGATTGTATCCCATACCAATGGTGTCACCTTTTAGTTTTTGTGCATAAAGTTGTGATTGAATTAAATCAGAACTTGTGTGTAGTTTGTCAATCTTGTCTTTTGCTCCTGATAATTCAGATTTAATCTTCTTCTTAATGTTTTCCAATTCCAAGATTTTCATATTGGTATGGGTTATTCATCTAACTGTTTATTTTCTTTGTTCTTCTCTTCAATAGATGTTAGGCTATCAGTTAGCTGATCATTCAATTCTTCTATCTTATCCTTCAAAGACATGTTCTCTTCATAGTCATCAGTTCCTTTCAAATATCTTAGAATCCTTTTTACTGCCATCATGTGAGTTTCCTTGGGGTTAGAAGAAAACCTTGCAACAATTCCAATAGCTAGGGCAATGTCAGGTCTACTATGTACAACATACTATAGTTTTCCAATCATTGATCCATAGAGTGTTTGGTTCACTTCTTTTGTGTCATCATCTTTTGTCAGCTTTTTTCTAGTAGCCATGGGTGTACTCACTGGTTTGGACTCTTCCATTCCAAAAGTTTTTAGTATTTCCTTGATATATTTAGATTGAGTGATATAGATGTCATTCTTCATTTGATAAATTTATAAGCCAACAAAGAATTTTATCTCACCAAACATAGACATCTCAAATTTAGTTTGCATCTCTATTGCAAATGTTTGGTATAACACATCTTGTCCACTAAATATGATGTCATCTACAAAAATTTCAGCTAATAATGTACCTTTGCTTTGCTCTATCTTCAAGTACTGGTTGTTGTTGTCATTGGTTCTTGAAAATCCAATCTTGATCAGATAATTGTGCAATCTCTCATACCATGCTCTTGGCACTTGCTTCAATCCATATAGTTCTTTGTGCAATGTGCAAACCATATTCCTTTTGTTTGGGTCAACAAAACCATCAACTTTCTCAATATACACTTCTTCTTCCAAGATACCATTGAGAAATGCAGACTTCACATCCATCTGATAAAATTTGAATCCTTTATAGGTTTCATATGCAAGTAAGGTTTTGACTCCTTCCAATCTTGCAACTGTGGCGAATGTTTCACCATAGTCAATTCCTTCCTACTATACATAACCCTTGCATACCAGTCTAGTTTTGTTTCTTTTCACATCTCCATGTTCATTCAGTTTATTCCTGAATACCCACTTTGTACCAATTACATTTTTATCCTTCGGCCTAGGTACAAGTGTCCAAGTCGTGTTCTTCTCAATTTTTTCAATTTCCTCATTCATTGCTTGTATCCAATCTTCATTTTCTAAAGCATGTTTCACTGTCTTGGGCTCAAATTCACATAACAGACATGTGCCATCTCTCAAATTACTTCGTGTCATAACTGCATAATCCTTCGATCCAATGATTTGATCAGAATTGTAGTGTCTCCTCACATATTTTGCTAGAGTAGGCTCAAGCCTTGCTTCAGGTTCATTGTTTGTGTTCAGTTTTGGTTGATTCTGAGACTCGGCATCTCCATCAAATAGCTCGGCATTCACTTCCTTTTGCTCAGCAACTCCACTCTATGACTCGGCAGGTGCAGGTTGTTGCTCGGCAGTAGGCTCAGGTAATGTATTAGAATCTGCCTCATCCAGATATATGAATGATATGTAGCTTTCAGGCTCTTGTGTACTTTCAGCTTCATTCCTTTTTGCAAACTCACCAATTCTAACATTTGCACTTTCCACAACTTTGTTAGTATTAGAATTCAAACATTTGTATGCTTTGCTTTTCGTTGAATAACCAAGGAATATACCTTCTTCACCTTTAGCATCAATTTTTCCATTTCTGTTGTCCTTCAGTATAAAACATTTGCTTCCAAATACTTTAAAGTACTTTACACTAGGTGCATAACCATACCAAAGTTCATAAGGTGTAGCATTTGTACCTTTCTTGACTTGTACTCTATTCAGGGTATAGACTGGAGTACTTACAACTTCTTTCCAGTATTTATGTGCAACATTCTTCTCCATCATTAGTGTTCTTGCACAGTCCATGATAGATCTGTTCCTATGTTCAGCAATACCATTTTGTGGAGGTGTCCTAGGTGCGGACATCTGTCTCTTTATGCCTCGGTGTTGACGTTTATAGCTTCGATCAGATAAAATGATCTTAACATTGAATTAAATAAACATCATTATGATAGTATTATTCTATATTTATGCATATTAATATATAGAAATAATAATGATATTATTTATATATAAATATACATATATGATTAATATGAGATAATGTTATTCTATATTATATATGCATATTAATATATATATAAATAATAATGATATTATTATATATATATATCAATATGCATATATGTATTGTAGTTGATGAAATAATAATATTAAACATAATACTGAATGCTTATGTTAAAACCGATTAATATCGGTTACTTCATATATTAAACATAATACTGAATGCTTATGTTAAAACTGATTAATATTGGTTATGTCACTTATATTACCAATGATATCAGTCTTAATATATGCCGATTGGGTGATGGTGACCAAGCATTAACATCGTGCATTGGTAATATAAGCGACAGTTTTAATAGAAGTTTAAGACATCAGTTATGTTTTAATAAACATCCGTTATGATCATCGGTTATATTGTTAGTATTAATCTGCGACCTTACTTAAGGAGTCACGATCGTATAGAGTCATGTCTCCTTGAGGAGACACGCCTCTATACCACCGTGGCTCCCTATATATATTCTTATTAAATCAAAGAGACAAGTATATACATAAGACAATACAAGTCTCATTCATGTGATTAGCATAATATTGATATTAATATATATATATATATATATATATTTGTTATTATATTAGTAATAAATATATTTATATATATTGTGATTATATATATATATATATTTGAAAATAAAATTAAAAGACATAAATCTGATCTAAAATTAACATGGTATCAGAGCCAGGTTCCTTCGTTAAAGCTTAATCGCTTGAAGAGTGATCCGTTTGAATTGAAGAAAGTTTAAAGATCAGTGTTTAAATTATATATTTGTT
>MU223152.1:836478-873454 GCA_018584345.1 Thuja plicata
AGGACTTAGAACATTCCACCTGAATGTCACCTTGCTTAGAGGATTTATACAAATGACTGTTAGGTCAACCTTGTTAAAGGATTTTAACTGATACAATGGTTAGAAAGTAATTAGCAGTTGTGATCTGGTACATACAACTTACTTTTCAAATTTAGATCCAATTATAGCTCTGATGTTGACTTACTGAGTGGCCTGTATTGTCATTTCAATCTTTTGATATGCTTGGAAATTCGTCAAGCAATCACACATGCAACTTTATGCTTCTGTGTTCAGCCTTCTCTACTAGGTCATGCCAATCAGTAAATCAACTATGCAATCCTCTTGCATACACACATGCACATCAATCCATACATCCACACTTCAATGAATAACCCCTTGAGGTTGTCATATACCTCTTTGTCTAGGTCAGATAAATCTTTGCCGCTTAATCAAGATTGTAGATCTTAGGTTAGCTGAGATCCAACAGATCATTCCATCATTACATTACATTTACTTCTCCAAATTAGTCTCTAATTAAATCTTGAATCCATGCATTAATTATGGTTATCCATACATTAAATAGAGTGAATCAATCTTTAATTAACTTTACATATCTCAATAAAATTAACTAAGTCTACTAGAGACCTCAAATCTCACCATTAATCCAAATACTACAAGTTGGCCAACATCTGTGATCTGCTTGGCAATCATTGTTTCCACTCAACAATTTCACTGGTTCTCAGCACAAACAACTTCGCTCGGCACAAAATAACCATAAAAACTGTCTTTGAAAGATAAACAACTACTTACTTTGCCAGAGTGCCAACTGATCAAATACCCTTTTATTTTCCTTAACTCAACCATTCACTTGGTCTTCTTGTTAAATCTTCTTCATCAATCAATAGATATGGTACTCAAACAGATAACAATAGTCTCACCAATTAAGGTTTGACATCAATGACAAAATAATAATTGTTTGCATTGTCACTTTCCAACATCTTCATGATTCTCAGTTTTCTTTTCTTCTAAAGATTATGTTTGAGCTTTCTTTCTTTCTTTCTTGTAATGAGTTTATCTCAATTTGAGCTAGATTGTATCCCATACCAGTGGTGTCACCTTTTAGTTTTTGTGCATAAAGTTGTGATTGAATTAAATTAGAACTTGTGTGTATTTTGTCAATCTTTTCTTTTGCCCCTGATAATTCAGATTTAATCTTCATCTTGATGTTTTCCAATTCCAAGATTTTCATATTGGCTTGTATGGGTTATTCATCTAACTGTTTATTTTCTTTGGTCTTCTCTTCAATAGATGTTAGGCTATCAGTTAGTTCATCATTCAATTCTTCTATCTTATCCTTCAAAGACATGTTCTCTTCATTCAGCTTCTTGACCATTTTTCCCAAATCATTTGTAGATCAATCTTTCAGATCTTTCCTTAATTTCTTGATAAGCATTTGAGAGCCATCAACTTTTAGCTTAAGTTCCTCATTTTCTTTCTTAGATCTGTCTAGATCTTCAAGGGTTGCTTCAATATTCTTTTTCAGATGTTTGACTTCTGCTGAAGCCATGATCTCCTCAAGTGGTTAAACTTTTCTTTCAGAGGACCAGAGCTCTGATACCAATTGTTGGAAACACTGAGAGGGGGGGTGAATCAGTGTTTAGCTATTTATTCAATTTCAGAAACTTTAAAAATAAAATAATTATATATCACTTGAAGCTTAACACAAGATCACATAACACATAATATGATTACGAAGAAACCTTGATTAGAGGAAAACCCCGGTGGGAATTAGTACCCACAAATATTGCACTAGTATAATGAATATGTTAAAGTTCCTTTGCCCTATTAGGACCAGTCTTTATAATGCAAGTACAATGACCTGGTTAAAGGCCTGGCCCTATTAGGAGTATTTTATAAACAACCCTATTAGGGGTGAGGACTCATTTTCCAAGAGCTCACTTCTCAATGAGAAAGAAGGCCACAACCTCCTGAAAATAGATATGCACTATATCCAAAAGTGAACTGTTGTATATGACATAAATGTCTGATCAGTTCCAGTTATGTGCTTATACTCTTATCTTCTTTAGGGGCTCTATCTCATGCTGACATCTTTACATTTCTCTTCTCTACTTCTTTTTTGACACCTCCAATATATCTTTACATTGCATATATATATGTTTATGCCTAAATAGACGCGACTATAAACAAGACCTTAGTCGGCCCAAAAACAACATGCATAATGCTTCCAAACAAATTGGCTTAAGCATGTTTACAATAATGTTTAATACATGGTTACAAACTTATTACAATAGGCACTTAGCCTTTATATAACAAAAAGATTACACGCTAATCAAATTCCTGAAGTCGGCTCCATACTCTGTACTCTGAACTGTTAGTGTACTTGTTCTTCCTGTAACTTGTCTGTACTGATATTCCATACTATACATGTATAGGGTAAGTATAAAAACATACCATAGAGCTTAGTTCTGAACACGCATATCCTGATGTGATCGTATGCACATGCGCTGATGCTCTGATCGACTGCAAGTCAATGTTCTATTCTATCTTCTACACTTAGTCAATTTTCACTTCATAGTTTACTGTCAAAACTTCATATGACTTTGTTGCCATAATGACAACACAAAATAATCTATATAATCCCTGGAAGTCAACTTGCCAACACTATTAGGGCCTACCCACTGAATGGTATTTCTACCCTCCCAATTATTACAAAAGCTATTACACAATTGTCTGCAAGTATGCATCAACCATAATGTTGTTCGCACTCTTTATGCTCTATAAGTAAATTACCTTATTCTACACTTGGTAACTTATATTTTCTACACCTTATAAATTTTTCATTCTAACTCCTTTATCTCTGTCGTTGTAACTGCTTATGTCTCTACAATATTCACCATCATCTGTCATCTTCATGTTATATTTCTTTTATATGATCTTAAGACGATTAACCTATTTTAGATCCTTCTCCTTCTGTGGTGGATTTGAAGCGGTGCAAGGTTGGTTTCATTCCCAACACATTTATTATACTTGTCTTTCATTGGTTGAGTTGTCTCGTGATCATGTGCAATCATGTTTTTGCAATCCCAATGCTCTACCTAACTTTTACCTTAAAAACTGTAAAAGATTTCCCGCTCAGCGTCCAAGTTCAATGTATCAAATTAAAATTGTTATGTCAGCTCTGGTATACTCACTAATGTTCTTTGATATTTCTTGGTGACATAATGTTCGCTTGGTGACTAACTCTACTTGGTGACTCGGTGACTAACACCTTATCAATAGTTGTCCTCTTCTTAACTCAACGCTTCTTATTGTTCGGTGCTTGGTGTCTTTGATACTCTACTTTACTGATTATCTGCCTTAGTGTATTCTTCCTTTTACAAAATATCTCCATTCACTATCATGACTTTGACAAAACTAATGACAACAAACTATTTTACAGGATTATCACATGTATTTGTATCTACTAGAAAACAAATATCAACCTTGTAATTTTTAACTGTATTGTTTGGGATTCTCTCTCATAAGTGTATTTTTCCTTGAAAATCTTCAAAATATCACCACATGGAAGTATTGAAATTATCTCCTAAAGTCCTGATACATCGCTTAATTTGCATAACTACCAGTTGATCTTTTATCCTTGTAATATGACCTATTCCTGGAAATTGATTATGCAGATAGAAAAACATACATACAAGGATTAAACCATACTTGAATGATTTCTTGTTGTCTTTCTTAATCTTCTCCATGCTCACAAAGAATTGGATCCTCAACATTTCACATAATTCATACTTTGCATCCTCTTTCACCATTTTGTATGCAACATGAATTGCTCCACTAGGTACATTGTTCAATCGACTATATTGATATGCTCTGTATCTAACCACCATTGAAGAAAATCTCACTTCTTTGTCTTTAATATTTTTGATAGTTATTGCTCAGATCTTGTTTAGATTTTGTCAAGCAAGTAACCAAATTAGCAGAAATAGTTTGTAGAGTTGGTGCCTCACCGGTTGCATAGAATCTAGTAACATGACTAACTAATTCCTTAGTGATCTTTTGAGGTTTGTCCAACCAAATAAAATGATCATGAACTTTTCTCAACACATACCTTATCCATTTTGGATGAAAATGATCAGGAATCTCAGTCGTGTATGTAAAACCTTTATGCACCAAATGCATATGCTTGTCGTTCACCTTTACTGTTGGAGATTTGCTTCTGTGCAAATAGTTAACTGTATGTTTGTCATTGATGACAACATATAGTATACAACAGTGAATTGTATTCACTTTTCATTATGGATATGTGGAAGCCTTGCGCTATTGTTTTTATGTTTCATACATAGTTACTATACCATGTACATACACGTAGATTCAGATGTTCAGTAATAGTTGAGTTATGTTACTCTGTTTACCAGACACAGTTTTAGAAGATTGTTTTCAGAAAGCTGACAATAATTTTATTGATTCTTTAGTTGCATCTATCTATGGGATATGTGTGTTTAGATTCATGTTTAGTTATGAGTCTAAGTTAATTAACCAAAGGTGCTAATCATGTCTCATCTGAAGCATGATGTTTGGGTAATTTTTGTGGAGCCGACTACGTGAAGCGATGCGCCTATTCAGTTTGAGTTGCGCGGTTCTAATTATGTTGCGTGCTTTTTTTGGCCGACCAAAGAAGCATTGAAGGGATTCCTAAAGCTGAAAAAGATCATATCTTTTGGAGAAGATACTTATAGTAGTTCATTTGAAGATCACCAAGCGTGAATGATAAGAAAAGAGACAGAAAAAGGACAGAATAGAATGTTGATTGTTTTGGGACAGTAAAGCCATTTCATTCATCAGATAAAGATCTATGTGAAGAAGCAGAGAGTATGTACAATTCATTGGAACTGATCAAGACAATAGGTCTACTCAAACAGTTCATTATCAGATATAGTGTATATCTATTTTACTAAAGGTTGTAGCCTTGATCATATTAACAATGAGCTTTTGGATAGTGAGTCCTCACCCTTAACAGGGTTATTTGTAAAAGACTCTTAACAGGGTCCGGCCCTTAACCAGGTCACTGTACTTATTGCATTGTAAAGAACAACTCCTAATAGGGTTGTAAGATCTTCTAACAGGGATTATTATACTCAATTATAGTTCTTTGTGGGTGCTAATTCCCACCGGATTTTTTAACCTAGTTTGGTTTCCCCATAACCAAAATTGTGGAGTTCTATTTTGTGTTATCTTAAATGTGTATGTGCTTATGATATTCTGTAATTAATTGGGAAAATAATTTAACTTACTGATAACTGATTCACCCCCCCTCTCAGTTATTCCATGGGACTATTCCAACAATTGTTATCAGAGCCAAGTGCCTTGGAGAGAAATCCTAACAACTTAAGGTAGATTAAATGGCGTACTTCAGGAAAGAGAGTCCTAAGATTGATGGAGAGAATTATCTCGACTGGAAGAACAAAATGATAACACATCTTCAGTGTGTTGGTTTTGAGGTTGATGAGATTTCTACTCATGCAATTAATGTTCCCACCTTGAAGGACCTTGCAGAAGAAGATTCTACTAATAAAAAAAAGGAAGTATTCACCCAAAATGCAATAGCCAAAAAATCCCTAATCAGTGCCTTATCTGACAGTGAATTTTCTGAGATCAAGAAGGCAGACAAAGTATATTCAATTTGGAAACTCCTAGAAGACATGTTTGAAGGAGACATCCAAGCCAAGAATGTGCGCAGAAAGACATGGAAGAAAAGATACAACAATTTAGAGATGCTACCTAAAGAAAACATCAAAGCTTACAATCAGAGTATTAATGAAGCAGTCTCAGGAATCAGGAACAATGGTGGAGAAATTTTAGAGGATGATATAATGGACAAATTAATGACCACATTGACAATAGATTAAGAAAGCAAGATAAACATCTTGGATGAAACCATGCAATTCTCAAAGGACTTCAAAAGAGAAACCTTGATTAGCAAAATATCAGCATTTGAGATATCAAGATTGAAGACAAGACCTAAAATGGAAACAGCTTTCAAAGCCTCAGTCCATGGCAAGAAATCCTTGAGCATCTCTAGTAACAATGAGAAAGAAGAATTTGATACAGAACTAGAAGAAATCATTGCTATGATTGCTAAGAAGGAAAGGAAAGGTAAAGGAAAATATGAAGGACAACTACCATTCAAATGTTCCTCATGCAACAAAGTTGGCCACTTTGCATCCAAGTGTCCCATAAGAGTCAAAAAGTACAGATCAAATTACAAACCCAAATACTAAGGAATGCTATCGTGTTGAAGATGGTGTAACTGATTATGCTTTAGGAGAATATGAAATTGGATTCATTGCAATTAAATATAATGAAAAAATGATTGAAACAATAGAAATTGAAGATGAAAAGAAAGCACAAGAATTGGCTTTAGTTTCACAAGCTGACATCAGAATAGACTGGATCATAGACAATGGGTGTTCACATCACATGATAGGTGACAAAGATAGATTTGTACATCTAGACAAGTACAAAGGTGGCATGGTCAAATTTGGAGATAACACTCTCAAACCTATCATAGGAAGAGGATCTATCACCTTAGATGGAGAGAACAAGACAAATGATGTTCTTTATTTTGATGGTTTGCATCATAACTTACTAAGTGTTGGACAATTGTTAGATAAAGGATATCAATTGGAATTAAAAAATAATAGATGCAATGTTAACAATAAAGAAGGAGACATGATTGCATCAGGCTCAAAGACCAAAGGTAATTTTTTTTAGCTTAACTCTGAAGTAAGTTGTTTTTTTGCAAAAGTGGATGACAATTGGCTTTGGCACAAAAGACTTTGTCATATCAATTTTGACAACATAGTGAAGATAAGTAATGTTAAGGCAATAAGAGACCTTCCTAGTATTGCAAGACCAGTTAATACTATGTGCAGGGAATGTGTGATGGGAAAGCATGTGAGGGCCTCATTCAGAAGCAAACAGAACTCTATAGAGAACAAAATAGATCTAATACATACATACCTATGTGGACCTCCTCAAACAAGATCATACTATGGTGAAAGGTATTTTATTTTGTTTTTTGATGATTTCTCCAGGATGATGTGGGTTGCGTTCTTAAAAGATAAATCTGAAGCTTTTGAGAAGTTCAAAATATTCAAAGCTAAAGTTGAAAATGAATCTGGATTAAAGATAAAATGTCTGAGATCTAATAGAGGAGGAGAATTCACCTCTAATAAGTTTCTTGAGTACTACGAAGAACATGGGATCAAAAGACAACTAAGTGCACCCAGAACCCCTCAACAAAATGGAATTGCAAAAAGGAGGAATAGGATAATACTTGACACAATGTGCACTATCATGATTGAAGGGAAAGTTGTGTACACCTATTGGAGAGATACAGTCAATATAGCAGTCTATACTATCAATAGAATTCAACTAAGGCCAGGCGCAGACAAAACACCTTATAAAATTTGGTTTGGTAATGTACCTACAATAAAATACTTCAGAATCTTTGGAAGCAACGGATTCATCAAGAGAGATGGTGGTGTTGGCAAATTTGATGCTAGAAGTGATGAAGGTATTTTTCTTGGTTACTCTACTAAGAGAAAATCTTACAGATGTTTCAATTTAAGGTTGAAGAAAATCATTGAGAGTGCACATGTGAAGATTGATGATAATTTCATGATTCAAGAGAGATATTATGAATATGCACCTATGATTGAAGATGAACCTAGACCTATCAATAAGGATACAGCTATTGAAGAAATGTTTGACTGTATTGATGTATCATGCAATAGCCCTGAACCAAGTCAAGAAGAATCACAGATTACAGATGAGAGTGTCACCCCTAAAATATCAAAATACACATCTAAATACCACCCTAAAAAAGATATCATTGGAGATCAGAGCAGTAAAGTCTTGACAAGATCCAGAGTAAGAGGTTCAATCATTGATGAAGAGGTATGCTTACTTTCACATATTGAACCCTTAAGTGTTGAAGATGTGTGTAATGACTCAGATTGGAAAAGTGCAATGCAAGGAGAATTAGATTAAATAATGAAGAATGACACATGGGAATTGGTCCCTAGACCTTGTGACAAGAACATGATTGGAACTAAGTGGATATTCAGAAACAAAATGAATGAAGATGGGACAATGACAAGAAATAAAGAAAGATTGGTATGTAAAGGATATGCACAAAGAGAAGGAATTGACTATTCTAATACATTTTCCCCTATGAGAAGACTGGAAGAAATAAATTTATTTTTAGCCTATGCAACATTTAAGAAATTCAAAGTATATCAGATGGATGTCAAGTTAGCTTTCCTGAATAATGACTTGAAGGAAGAAGTCTACATAGAGCAGCCTAAAGGATTCAAACTTTCAGACAAACCAGACATGGTATGCAGACTAAAGAAAGCCCTCTATAGACTTAAACAGGCCCCAAGAGCATGGGAATGAGAGACTTGATGGCTACTTAACAAAGATTGGATTAAAAAATGGAGCGGCAGATTGCAACCTATTCAACAGAGAGACACCTGAAGGTTTACTACTTGTTTCTATCTTTGTTGATGATATTATTTTTGGAGGAAATGACAAGCTTAGTGCAAAATTTGCAAAAGAGATGTAGAGTGAATTTGAAATGAGCATGATTGGACCTATCAAATATTTTTTGGGATTAAATGTAAAACAAAAAAACAAAGGCATATTCATAAATCAGTCTAAATATGTGAAGGAGATATTAAAGACTTTCAAGATGGAAGATTGCAAGCCAGTAAGCACCCCCTTGACAACAGGAAGCAAGCTTTCTAAAGATGATGATTCCACAACAGTTGAAAAGATACTATACAAGTCTATGATTGGAAAACTTGTATATCTCACTCAATCTAGACCTAACATTTCTAATGCAGTTGGCATTGTTAGCAGATTTGCAGCTGAACCTAAACAAAATCACTTAATGGCAATAAAAAGAATATTCAGATACTTAAATTAAAAGGAACTATAGACTGTGGTTTATGGTATCCTAACTTAGATAATGTACAACTTCATGTGTATACTGATGTTGATTGGGTAGGTTGTGTTGATGAAAAAAAGAGTACCTCAGGAGGAGCAGTATTCCTTGGAGACAGACTGGTCACTTGGACAAGCAAGAAGAAGAATTGTATTTCTCAGTCAACATCTGAGGCAAAATATGTAGTAGTAGCACTGATCTTGTTCTACAATTGTTTGGATCAAACAGATGATAAAAGACTTTGGAATTCAGATTGATTATCCTATTGTTATTCACTATGATAACACTAGCACTATAAATATGTCAAAGAACCCTATGATGCACACAAAGATAAAACACATTGAAATAAAATATCATTTTCTAAGAGAAAAATTTGCAGATAAAGAAGTAAAGTTGGATTATGTGAGCACTAAAGAACAGTTAGCAGATATTTTTACAAAGCCTTTATCAAAAGATACTTTTGAGTATCTCAGGGAGAAGCTAGGAGTAATTCCCTTTCCTGAGTTTGATTAGAATTTGCAGCAAGAACATCAGTCCTTGGTGACTGATGAATGGTTGACTACTCTACTTCTAGAGTAGTACCTGTGCTTAATGTTATTTGGCACCCTTTTCCATTGATGTCAAAGGGGGAGTATGTAGTAAGGGGGAGCATATACTTTGGGGGAGTATATAGTCATGAAAATAAAAACATAGTTAGAGGAGCTACAGTAGTGAAGAGGAACCTTTGATGAGGATATTGAGAAGATTGTAAAAAGAAGGAGGATACTTTGGGTTGATGGTGTTTTTCATATCATATGTTGCCATAAATGTCAAAGGGGGAGATTGCTGGAGATTTGCTTCTGTGCAAATAGTTGACTGTATGTTTTTCATTGATGACAACATATAGTATACAACAGTGAATTGTATTCACTTTCATTATGGATATGTAGAAGCATTGTGTGGTTGTTTTTATGTTTCAGACATAGTTACTATACCATGTACATACACACAGATTTAGATGTTCAATAATAGTTGAGTTATGTTACTCTATTTACCAGACACAGTTTCAAAAGATTGTTTTCAGAAAGACGACGATAATTTTATTGATTCTTCAGTTGCATCTATCTATGGGATATGTGTGTTCAGATTCATGTTTAGTTATGAGTCTAATTTAATTAACCAAAGACGCTAATCATGTTTCATCCGAAGCATGACATTTGGGTAATTTTGGTGGATCCAACTATGTGAAGCGATGCGTCTATTTAGTTTGAGTTGCGCGGTTCTAAATATGTTGTGTGCTTGGTTTGGCCAACTAAAGAAGCATTGAAGGGATTCCTAAAGCTGACAAAGATCATATATTTTGGAGAATATACTTATAGTAGTTCATTTTAAGATCACCAAGCGTGAATGATAATAAAAGGGACAGAAAAAGGATAGAACAAAATGTTGATTATTTTGGGACAGTAAAGCCATTTCATTCATCACATAAAGATCTATGTGAAGAAGCAGAGAGTATATACAATTCATTGGAACTGATCAAGACAGCAGGTCTACTCAAACAGTTCATTATCATATATAGTGTATATCTATTTTACTGAAGGTTGTAGCCTTCATCATATTAGCAGTGAGATTTTGGATAGTGAGTCCTCACCCCTAACAGGTTTATTTGTAAAAGACTCCTAACAGGGTCTGACCCTTAACCAGGTCACTGTACTTATTACATTGTAAAGAACAACTCCTAAAAGGGTTGTAAGATCTTCTAACAGGGATTATTATACTCAAGTACATCTCTTTGTGGGTGCTAATTCCCACTAGGGTTTTTACCTAGTTTGGTTTCCCCGTAACCAAAATTGTGGTGTTCTATTTTGTATTATCTTAAATGTGTATGTGCTTATGATATTCTGTAACTAATTGGGAAAAGAATTTAACTTACTGATAATTGATTCACCCTCCCCCCTCTCATTTATCCCTTGGGACTATTCCAACATTTACATCATCACTCAGAGTAAGGAATTCATTATAGATGTCATCAACTCCAAGTTCTTCCATCTTGTATTGTATGAACAAATGAATATCTTCAATTAGAAATACATCATAGGGTATCAAAGATAGGGCACCCATAGGATCATTCTCATCATCCTTCAATGAATGTATCTTGAATATTGTTTGTGGCTCATCCACAACATCAATCATTATATGAGTATCTATAATGACAACAATTATCTCTTAGAATTAATACTCCTATAGAATCGTCCCTCAATACAAAATAACCTCCAATTTTACTGATAGGTGCTCTTCAACAATCGATACAATTCACTACTCAAAATCTCAAGTAACACACAAGAATTGCTCACAATCGCTTAAGAATGTATAAAAATGATCTCTAGTAAACTCATAATAATTTAAAGTAAAAAAAGTGTTTACTTTCCCATCTTTATAGATCATTGAGAATGTAGTTGTTTCTTTCAACGGTTAAATAGTGTTTTTCACTGATCACAACGGTTATAACAAAACAACCATTATATGTACGCACAAAATCACATATAGCACTTTATCTTCACTAGAATCATTAAATCATAAATAAGAATATTAATATGCATATTAATCTTACCACTCATTCAATAATAGGGGTTCTATAGGATTTTTCCTTTTAATGCTCCCCTAAGTCATATCAGACTTAGTCACTAGTGGATTCTCCACACTTCCTGAATCGATGGAGTTCTCAGCCAACTCAGAAGATTTCAATTCACCTTTCTTCATCCATGCCATCTTCATTTCACTTATGACCTTTCTCAACATCAACAATTCTCTTACCCTTATTATTTGCGTCTTTGTTCACTGTTTGGCCTCTATTATACTTTCTTTCTCTGCGTGATCTAGCAAGATGACCAACTTTATTAGAAACATAATAAGCCATACCTGTTTGATTCCATATGTCCATTGTTGTGACAGATAGAATAGGTAACATTTGACCGGTTACCTTGATTATCAATTCTTTGACTGTTGTAATCATATGACTACTGACTATTGATTCTTGCCATGCACTCATTAGCTTTATGTCCAAACTTACAAGTTCCTTGGAATGCATTAGATCTAGCATAATATTTATCACCTCTACCATAGGAATTATTTGATTTAGCAGTAGAACCTATAGGTATAACATTAGGAGCAATAGGTTTAAACAAACACAACTTAGCAGTATGACCTTATGAAAATTGAAACATATCGGTTTATATATTATCTTACCAGTGTCATTGTTCACCTTAGGTGTAGATTTGTCTCCTACATTGATCTCCTTAGTGCCAAATGATTCACCAGTTTCAAATTTTGAAAAACCTAAACCTTTTTTCTCTCCATTCCTCCTCTACCTAGCAAGTTGTTCATCAAGTGTATCATAACTCTTATTGAATTTATCCAGTAGATCATTTTTAGTTTAAGTTATTCTTTCATTTTATCATTCTCTTTCCTCAATCCCTCATTTTCTCTTCTGATATCAATATTTTCTTCATTTGTGTCATGTATATTCAATACAACAACTTCTTTCTCCAATTTGAATATTTGCTCCAAATTTTCAGTTAGAGTTTTATCTTTAGCCTTTAGGGCATCTTCAACAATTTTATTTGCATCTTCATTAGTTCTTATTCCTTCAATATCTTCACACATCCTAACAGACTGACTTTCAAGCTCTCTTTTTAGATTAACTACCTCCTGTTAAAGTCCATTGTTCTTATCTATTAGATCTACAATTTCTTCCTCATATTCTTCAGACCCACTTCCTTCCGACAATTTCTCAATGTATTCTTGACTTTTCATCAGTTGCTCAGTTAGTTTTCTTATTTTTTCAAGGGAGTGCCTAAGCTTTTCCTTTAGTTCATTAATTACCCTATTTGCATCATCAAGCTATTTCTCATACCTATAACTCTCCATGTTGGCTATTAGGGATATTTTCCTCAAGCGGTTAAGCTTAATACCAAGAGGACCAAAGCTCTGATACCAATTGTTAGTATGAACAAGCACTGAGAGGGGGGTTGAATCAGTGTAAACATATACTTAAGAATTTTCACCACTGATATAACAAAGCTAATCAACAAATTCCAACAAATTAAACATGAAACTAATAATACAAAATAGAAGTAAACAACATCATGCATCCACAAAATCATCACATATGACACAAAATTTTCACGTGGAAACCCTTGTTAGAGGGGAAAAACTATGGTGGGTGTGACACCCACAAATCACCTTACTGCAGTAAAAATATTTTCCATGTTAGGAGCTACAATACCCTTTCTAAGGTTCACCCTATTAAAAGTGACTAGTACCTTGTTAGAAGTAGAAAAATACTTGTTAGTGTCTACCTTGCTAGAGGATTTCAACCTTTAGTAAAGAAGTTACCCTATTAAAGGATTTACAATAAAGACATGTTATGATCTACCCGGTTAAGGGATTTAACCTGCTGCAACTATTAGGAAAACAACAGTAACAATGATCTGTAGAATGAAAATGGTTTCCTATCAGATCCTTTCTTTTCCTTTGGTCTCTGACATTGTACCAATCTTTTCTTCTTCAACCTCTGATCGTTGCACTTCAAAATATGATCGTAACCCTAAATCACTCAATTTAGCTCTCCTTATATAATGTGTTCTTAAGTGTATCAAGACCTATTTTTTTAATCCAAGTTGGCAGAAAATGCTTATAAACCTCCTTGAAATCAATATCAATCATACCTAACATTTCATCTCCAAATTTAATACATATTTATGTAGAAGCTGAGAAATCCAACTTCACAGTTCGCCAAGAACACCTGCATGCAAATAACCTATTGCTGGAAGGAAGCCAAAGGGACAAAAAACAAAGCTCGGAAAATCTCAGCGGTGTGAGATAAATTGTATTCCAAGATAATTAACCATAATTACAAGAGTTCAACCTATAAGGTGAACGAAACCCTAAAAAGGTAAAAAGCTAGGTTGCACATAATAATTAATATAAGATATTAATTATATGCACCTAAGAGACAGCTTAAGTAAAATAGAGTAATAGACAACTCAATAATTAAATCAAAGTGATCTAAGTAATAAGTGTAAACAAATAATTACTCTAACACCCCCCCTTAAGTGAAGCCCAAGAGGTAAGCTAACCTAGCACAGTTATGAAAGCAGGAAAATGGGTCCCGGCAACAAGGCCTGATCAGGTAAACAATAAAAGGAAATCTCTGTAAACCAGAGATAAAGGAGAAAACCTAGTGGGAAAAAACCCTCTCCAAAAAGAGATAGAAGAAACATGCTGAAAAAAACATGAAGGAAGGCCTCAACAAGACCCCCAAGGACAACTTCTATCACCCCAAGCATAGAACGCAACTAAAGATAGCATGGAGATGCAAAAGGTTTGGTGAAGATGTCAGCAACCTGCGTGTCACTGGGAATGTACTCCAAAGTGAGAACACCATTCTGAATCTGCTGATGGATGAAATGCATATGAAGCTCAATGTGTTTAGTGCACTGATGCTCCACCAAGTTGTAGGAAATGTGAATAGCACTCTGATTATCACACCACAGAATAGTGGGATGATCAGGAGGAAAACCAAACTCAGTCATCAACTACCGAAGCCATAAAATCTCCTGACTAGCATGCACTAGTGCTCTTTAATCATCCTCTATATATGAAAGTGTGCTAGCATTCTGCTTCTTGTACAACAATGTGATAGGACCAGAGCGAAGACAAAAGACAAGCCAGAAGTAGACTTTTGATCATCAACATCACCAGCCCAATCGGAGTCAGTGAAGCCAACAATGTGAGGAGCCCCTGATGTGTAATTAATGCCATACATAAGAGTGCCCTGAATGTATCTCAAAATATGCTTGGCAGCTTGCTAATGAATCTCATGAGGCTCATGTGAAAACTGAGAGACAAGACCAACTGCAAAGGAGAGATCAGGACGAGTGTGTGTTAGGTACAACAAACTGCCAACCAATTACTGATACAATGTAGGATCCACTAAAGGGGAAGTGCAAGAGGTAGACAAGGTAACACCTGACTAAAAAGGTGTGGGAGAAGGCTTGCAATCAAGCATATCAAAGTGCTGAAGCATGTCAAGAGCATACTTATGCTGGTAAACAAAGATTCCAGTAGAGGACTGAACAATCTGTAGACCAAGAAAGAAGTGTAACAGACCAAGGTCAGTCATCTCAAACTGCTCCATCAATGCACGTTGAGCATCTTGAATCATAGAATATGAGCTACTTGTGATGAGAAGATCATCAACATATAACACAAGGACCAAAACCTCATCCTCAAGATGTTGAAAGTAGACTGTAGGATTAGAATGGCAGCGTGTGAATCCTGTGGAAAGCATAACGAAGTCCATCTTCTCATACCAAGCCCAAGGGGCATGTTTGAGACCATACAAAGAACACTGAATTCTACAAACCAAGGAGGAATCCTGCACAAATCCCTGAGGTTGCTCCATGTAAATCTCCTCAATAAGATCACCGTGCAAGAATACACTCTTCACATTCATCTAAAAAATGGGCCATCCCTGAGAAGCTGCGAGGGATAAGACAAGGTGAATAGAGTTCATCTTGGCGACAGGGGAAAATGTCTCAGTGTAATCAATACCCTCAACCTATGAAAAACCATTCACAACAAGATGTGCCTTGTACTTATCAATGGAACCATCAACAACAAACTTAGTATGATACAACCACTTGCATTGCACTAACTTTCTTCCCTTAGGAAGAGAACAAAGATCCCAAGTATGATTCTTCATCAAAGAAGAATACTCCTTCTCCATAGCATTGTCCCACTTAGGATGTCCTGTCACTGCTAAAAATGTTTGAGGATCACCACAAATAGCATGACTCAGAAGGCTAGAACCCGCAATATGAGACTGGGTGCGATGGGAAGTGGAAGGGTCACCAGCTAGAGATCCTGCAGCCTCAACTGTAACACGAACCCATCTAGGCTTCAATGGAGGATCCTATGGTGGAGGTAAATAGATATCACTAAGATCATCATCCTCATCATCCTGAAAAGAAACTGGAAGGGATGAGGGAGTAGTGGTAAGTGAAGTAGACTCTGGAAGTAGAGTATCTACTATAGGAAGGCGCTCATCAAATTGGACATCCCGACAAAACAAGACCTCTCTAGAATCAGGGTCAAACAACCTGTATGCCTGAACATCCTCACAGTAGCCAAAAAAAATGAGGTGTCAACTCTTCCACTCTATTTCTCTCCTTTGAGCATCAGGCACAAATGCCCATGCTTGACTACCAAAAACTTGGAATGAAGATACATCAAGCTTGACATGAGACCAAGCCTCCTCAGAATTCATATGTTGAACTACCTTGTGGGGCATCCGATTCTAAATATAGTTGGCACAATTGACTGCCTCTACCCAAAAGGATGAATCCATGGACCTGGACTGTATCACACAATTAGTCATCTCCTGAAGTGTTTTGTTCTTTCTCTCTACAACACCATTATACTGAGGGGTGTTGGGCATTGAAAACTTATGTCAAAGACCATGTTTAGAGAAAAATCCTTGAAATCTTGGTTCACATACTCCCTCCCATTATCTGTGTATATCCTCTGAATGGAAAGACCAGATTTCTTCTCCACAAATGTCTTAAAGACTCGAAATGAATCAAAGACATCATAATTGTAGTTCAAAAAGTACACCCATGTGCACCTAGATAAGTCATCAATGAAAGTAAGCACATATCCGGCACCAGAAAAAGGAGTGGGAAATGACATGAGGTCACTATGAATCAAATCCAATGGTGCCAAAGCATGAGTAGCTCATCCCAGGGGAAAAGGATTCCTATAATGTTTGCCAAGAACACAACCCTGACAAACACTATCGGTGCAAGAAATTTGAGGAAGCCCAAGAACAAGTGCCCGTGTACTCATTTGCTAAAGATATCTATAATTGACATGGCCTAAATGCTCATGCCAAAGTCTTCTCATTGAATCTGCATGTGTTATAAGATAGGAACCTGTACCATCAGAAGGCTCAAATCCATTAAAACTGTATAGGCGGGATACAGAGTCAACACTCCCAGTAGCCACAATCAAATCAGTATTATGTAAGTCCTGAATAACCACATCATGTGGTGAGAACTCAACTATCTTACCAGAGCCAGAGTGGCAAATTTGATAGATGGACAATAGGTTCGTCGAGATGTCAGGGACAAACAGAACATCCTGAAGAGAATCCCCAGCTAATGCAATAGAACCATAACCCAAAACTGAAATATGTGATGAGTTCCCAAAAACAATATGTGAAGTAGCACAAGGAGAAAGTGATGTGACCAACTATTGAGCGTGATTCATGTGGTGAGAGGCACCATAATCCAAAATCTAGGTGGGCCTAGAAGTCGTTGCTCGTGTAGTAAGAGCATGACCTTTCCCTGTAGGGGAGGATGTGGACTAAGCAGAAGAAATGTGATGCTCCTGCATGGCTTCCTCTAAAACCTCCAAACATTTCAAACATCAGGAAATGGGATGTCCATCCTTTCCACAAAAACTGCAGGTCTCAATTGATTTCTTCTTAGTCTTGGAGGTAGACTCAGTAGACTTCGAAGAAGATTTACCCTTGGAAGGGTTATTTGGAGGTTTTGAATCAGGTTTTTGTGCAAGTTTGGAGGAATACTCATTGCCTGTTGAATCTTTCTTCAGTTTGGCTTTCTATTTTGGTTTCCCCTGTGAAGACTAAGCAACCAATGCTTGGCTTGAAGAGCCAGAAGCATCCATCTATTGGATCTTTGCATGTTCCCGTGTCAACCGATCACAGAATGTCTCAAAAGAAGGCATGGTGTGTTTGGCACCCAAAGCATCCATAGTGGAGTAGAAAGTGGAATAAAATATTTGATATTGTCCTCTCAACTTTGAGAGTATCATGAAGATACACTCATCATCTGTCTTGTTCCTCCCACATCCTTGCAAAATTGAACATAGAGATTTGAACTTCATCAAGAATTCCTCCATAGTGGGAAAGCTAGTAGGAGTCAATGTGGTCAACTCTACATCAAGTTGTAGTGCCTAGAACTCATTCACTATGCCAAAAAAATCTGCAAACTTTCCCCAAAGAGCCCGAGGAGTGGTCAAACCATCCAAGTGAAACATGAGACTGTCGAAGATGTTTAGTGTAATTAAGCCCATGGCTTCATCCATTTTGTTTCTATGTTGAAGAACCTCAAAAGGGTGTTACAAGACAGGTTGGTGCTCATCCAAACATGACCATAAGCCATGTTACATAAAAAGCCTGGTCATGTGTGCTTTCCAGGTGTGATAATTATGTGGTGTCAGTTGGGCCACAGAGGGGTCCGACATTGAGAGAAGAAGAAGACAGGAGCAAAAGGGTATTTTCTAAAGTAAATTACAGAAAGGAAAATGCACCCCACATAATGTATATAATCCTATCCCCCGTACACCAAAGAAACAACTATAGAAAGCACAAAAAAAATAGAAAACTTGGACGCCAGATGCACAAATGGAGGAAATTGAAGCCTCTACTTCAATGCCAATAATAGGAGCTCAAACAATTGAATCAAAAAAAAGAACCAACATCATTGTCTCTGTCTCAAAAAGATCTTTCTGGCAATATTTTGTTTCTCGAAAATGGACACCGTATGCAAAATATATGGCTAAAAAACCAACTGCACCTCCAGAATTGAGCTTTCTGGAAAAAACCAGAGATGAAAAAAATTTGACGGTCAAATGACCGTCATTTGTCTATGGCAAAAAATTTGATGGTCGTATGGCCGTCAGATGACTGTCTGTCGTAAAATTCAAAAAATTGCCAAAAAAAATTGCTCGATTGGAATGCTGATGTCACCCCCCAGAATGATGACATCATAGGGGGGTATGACAAGCGATAGCATGCGGGTGGAGGAGCAGTGGCGCTGGCCGGTGAAGGTGGTGGCCAAGTGGCAGTTCGCTGCTGCCCTGCTGGTGGCACGTCGGCGGGGGCCGGGCGCGGGCCACGCTGCGGTGGCACACTGGCGGTGCGGCCTGTATTGCCCATAAAAGCCCTAAAATGGGCATTATTTTTGAGATTTTTAAAATTATTTTTCTCATTTTGCATGTCATACGACCTAGGAGGGAGAAAAAATTTCCCAGAGGTCACTGTGGCCAAAAAATGCAAAATTTATATGAATTTTGACTCTCCTGGGTCTTCTAAGTGCGATGGTGGCATCCATTTTTGCTCAAAGTGCTCCAGAAAAAAGTGCCTCCTCCAGATTGAAGAAAAAACCCTAGAGAAGCTGTGGTTTTTATCTTCGAATCATGAGTTCAAGACCTCCAAACCAGGCAGCAACAGTTTTGCTCTGATACATGTAGAAGTTGAGAAATCCAACTTCACAGTTCGCCAAGAACACTTGCATGCAAATAACCTGTTGCCGGAAGGAAGCCAAAGAGACAAAAAAACAAAGCTTGGAAAATCTCAGCAGTGTGAGAGAAATTGTATTCCAAAATAATTAACCATAATTACAAAAGTTCAACCTATAAGGTGAATAAAACCCTAAAAAGGTAAAAAGCTAGGTTGCACATAATAATTAATATAAAATATTAATTATATGCACCTAAGAGACAGCTTAAGTAAAATAGAGTAATAGACAACTTAATAATTAAATCAAAGTGATCTAATTAATAAGTGTAAATAGATAATTACTCTAACAATTTACATAAATGATAGCCGCCCTTAGATCCACCACCTTAACTGATTCATTATGAAATTCTGATCGGTGACCCAATAGGTACACCGTCTTCCACATCAAAAACATAATTCACTCCAAACATTGAATTAGCTAATGTGATCAGAACCATGCCTTTCTCATACCATATGAATGTCTCCTCTAATATTACATCACATGATTTTCTTTGTAACTCGACCGCTACCAATTTCATTGATTGATATTGTTCCTCATATATGACTCTTGTACACCGATCAACATAGTTAAATGTAAATGTCTTTATCGATCATGTACAAATCTTACTGATTGCTCCAATCATATTTATAGAACATGTTTCTATCAATGAAAACCAATTATGTATCAACAAATTACCGATCTTTAGATCTCCTCCAAAAACTACCATAATGCCAACAAATCTTAGCATAATATTGTTACTTTCATTTCTTCTCTGCATCTATTATTAAATAACAACCTCATAAACCAAACTCTACTATTCTAAAGCTATACAAATAGATATTCACTGGTTCACCCACTACACTTTATCTCCCTCATTATTTTTTTCCAAATCACACACTGTACTAGTATACAAGATAGATCATTGGAGTTTACAACAAGGATGATCATACTAGAAGGATATTATAATTAAGTTACAATTTGACTATGAAAACAAAAAATTAAAATAAGGTCCCATGCCAAAAGCATCCAGACCAAAACATAGAATGGACCCAACCAGATAAGAGACAAGAATTAAATATATAGGTCACACATAGCACAAACCCATCCAGATAAGAGATAGATAATAAATTCAATACACGAACCAAAAATATAAAGCATGATCCACTCTAGGATAGAGAGGGACCATGAAATTTTTTTTGGAATATTGGAATGTTGGATATATTGGCATTGATGTCAACATATCAGGGGAATCAGAGGAATTGATCAGAATATCTATTTGTTTGTTGCTAACTTAACTATTGCATGTTAGCCAATAGAACAAGATGTTCAAAGGTCCATTGAGAATAAAATATTATATATATATGTGTTCACATACATGGGATATTATTGAAGAAGGTTATTACTTAGTTCACTCCAAGTTCCAAAGGATATCGTGAAGATTTGGGAATGATTAAAGGTAAGAATTGGTGAATGATAGACAAGGTGACTAACAATATTGACAGGAAGACAGAAAGAGGTTCAGTGTGCATAATAAAGTTAATTTCTTGGAGAGAACTGTTAACTCTAGAATTTGCACCCCAAAACTAAGCACCTGAACACTTAGAAATTCTGGAGAACATGGGAACAATCACTAGCTCGTGGGTAAACTATGAAGGTGACTAAACCCCCGGGTTCTAGGCCGCTCCCTATTGAATTCTTTGAAAATGGATCACTTATACTATTTTAACTCACAAACTGATAGGGAAAGAGATAGGAAGACTTTAATGAAACTCTTAAAACTGTTAAAAGAAGGTGATACACCAAAGAATGATGGAGGACCTGAGATTTGATAAACATGATTACAAAACTTAAAATATGTTGCTGATCACAACTTCTAATGGTAACTTCATGCATAAAAATGTTTCATATGAAGGTCTAGATGAACTGGAACTAAAAGGACTGATTCACAATCAGTAAAACTTCAATAAAACACAACATATAACCTATGCAAGATAATGGAGTATGGAGAAATGAGACATTAAATCTCAAGGCTCTTTAAAAGAACACAAAAAAATTACATCAATCACACAGAATACACCTAATAAACAATAGAAGTAGGCCAAACTCCAATGTATTAAGCTCTGAAATGGCTTCTACACAATAGAGTCCTCTGATACAGCTAGAAAGAAATAAGTACAATCCACCAAAAAAAATGTAAAGGCCCTGCTCTCCCAGAAACTGAACTACTAAAAAGACAAAGGAGATCCAATATAAAGGAAAAAAACTCCCACCTAAAACCCCTAAAATGCAGGGGTCAGATGTGAGAAAAATCCCTCCAAAAATGGACCTAAAACCTCCACCTACAGAGTCCAAAAAGCCTAAAAGACCTATCTGTCTAAGTGTCAATGATGACCACTTCAGACTGGCCATGACAACCCCTAAAATGACTCAAATGACTCATAAAAGAGTCCAGATCCATAACAACTAGTAACAAAAAGTAAAACAACACCTCTCCCTCTTTGCATGCATCACCTCTAGACTTTTCAACCCCTTACTCCTCCAAATCTGAGAATGGACCTTAAGTGTTGTCTTTTAGATTTGCATATTTTAAATAATAATTAATTATTTTATAAAACATCAATTAATTATTATTTAATTACATTGTTTGTAAATTTTCTTTAAAAATAAAATAACTCATTAAATAAATATTTTAAATAATATAATAACACATTACCTAAAATATTTATGTAATATGCTATTATATTATTTAAAATACTTATATAACATTTGGATTTGTGAGTTATTATTTTAAATGTTTTATAAGCTAAATCTGATACAACATATCCATCGGACTTCAAAGAAACTTAAAAACAATATAATGACTTTCACCCTAAAAGAAAAACATAAAGAAATTGCTTGTCATTTCATCGATGCATTTGAAAGAAACACGACAGCTGTTGGAAAGGGTTTTGAAACCCTAGGAAACACCATGGAAGAAAGAAAACCTTATTTCAGCCGCCATTGAAGGAAAACACTCTGCAGTTCAACTCGATGTCTTCCACTTTAATTGGTTTCTTCCTGAACATGGCCGCCATGAAGAAATAATTGCAAGAAACTTGATAATGCGGGTATTGAATACATTCTTGTCTTTTTTTATATGCAATGTGCTTTCTTTGTTTGGAGAGAAAAACGTATATGCTTCTTCTGTTACATTAAATCTGCCTTTGGAATACTTCATTTTGGGTGGCTTCCATGAAAGTTAGAAACATCTGTTGCTTTTTGGAAGAATGCTTACTATTTCCCTTTTGATATCTGTTGGGTTTTCTTGAGCTCCTTTCTCTGTCATTTTTCTTCTATGGCAGCAATTTTACGAAGTCTTTTTCTGAATCTGGTATAAAATTTGGGGCTGTCATCGTGAGAGTCTTGGAAATGACTCTACCAGATATTCCCTTACTTCTTTCGCACTTGAAAATTCCATTTTTAGAGACTGCCATAATGTTGCCCAGAAATACTAAGTCTTTGAACTCCAACAATTATTTTATAAAAAATGTGACTCCGTAGAAATCTGCTTTTACTGTCATTGTTTCCTGAAATTCTGCATTTTAACCCAAAAAATACAATCTTCTTCTCTGAAATTATGGAAACTCCCAAAATTGCTAGAAATGATCCACCTATATGATATACTGCAGTCATACCATGTATGACAAAACACTTTTTTTTATCAGGTTGCCATTATCATTTCCCATGTTTGTACTTGCTTTGTTGCTCCTTTCTCTATTATTTCTATTGTCTATCTTTGAAAGGCTGCCATAATGTTCTAAAACTGCTAATATATCCAGTTGAAAATGGTTTTCAATTTTGACTTTCTGCTGCAAACTTTTCAATGAAACTTGTTGATGTAAATCAGTTTCATTGAGATTTTTGCATCATAAGTATGAAACTTGAATACATCATGAAAGAAGTTGGCTGAAAAAATCAACTATTACAACATCATTTGGTATTATGAGATAAAAGGTTTCAAGTATCAAAACCGTCCCTTTAATATCCCATACTGATTTAAAACATACTGTAACATGCTTTATTACAAAAGGTTTCAAAGTTATGAATAACATGTCCCTTTAATATAATATGTTTCTACTTGTTCTTAAAACCTGTATGATAACTATTCTAACGTGCATGTCAGGCTTATACCCAAAGGGAGCCTCAGTCAGGGGCACATACACATTAGAATAGTTATCTTCCTGCACACTTGTACAAAAACATCAGCAATAGATTTTTCTTTTCACTACTCCAGCACTGAAAATGATCTTTACTATCTTTGATATAGATTCAAAATAGGGAAAGATAGTATGTATGTGGGGGTAATTAGTTATAGGTATTCAGTCATTGTTTAGATTCCTCGGGATCTAACCCCACTCTTTTTGTCATGCAGAGGATAGGAAACCTACTCAAGAACTTAGCAGATCGGGAGCTGGACCAGGAGAGACATCAAAGATCATTTAACCAATCAAAAGCTAAAAATGCAATGACTGGTTACCTCTAACCCTACCTTCTCATATGTCTTATTTTTACATGTTCTGAATATATATGAAAGGCAAAAGCTCTACTCACAGCTTGTGTGAGGTCTTTTACTTTGTAGTTCAATTCATTCTATCAGTTGTAAAAGAAAATTGTACATATCAGTTGATGATTTATACAATGAACATTATCTTCTTTCTTTTTGCTCAGAATAAAAATGATTGGAAATAGAAATGAACTGAATATGAATGTATGATAAGTGAGCAACTTGTGAATTCTTATGCAATGTTACTATTTAAGCTCAATTTCAGCATGTGTAGAAATTTAGCAACATTTTTTGGCGACTTTTGTTGTGTGTCTACCTGCTAGACAATTGAGACCAGCCTTCCTTTATTATTCATTGGGCACGGAGTCTGAAAACTTGCAAACCTAAGATCTAGACCTAACTCAACTCAACACCTAAATTTTCTGGTTAGTTTTGATATGCATGTAAATGAGCTTATTCACTTATGACACTTAATGGACTGATTTATGTGCATGACCAGGCCTAAGTAGCAACTTTAAGAGTGAAGTTACTCTCATATCTATGTATGTTGGTCATACATACGTAAATGTGTTTGCTAGATGGATGCATAAGATAATGGACTCATATAGACACATGTGAGTGGAATCTAGTGGATCTATGAATATGAATCTATAGGACTTGACTAGAAAATACTACATAACCAATCATATGTGCCTATATGCAAGTACCAAGGATGTGCATGTTTATCAAACATATTTATACATGTATGGGAAACATACACAAATATGAAGGTGAAACATGAAACTCAAACCAGAAACTTGAAATAACACACTAGACCTAGGGAAAGCAGGAAAACTAAACTAAGAAAGGAAACACACAGACCTGTGCTGGGACAACACTTAGGAAAAAACTAATCTATTATGCAAATGCATTTATTTGAAAACATGAAACCTAACCTAATATATACAAGATAGGACTGATAGGTCATACCTCAAAGCATGGCTTGAGGTGTATCCCATTTACAGGGATAGGTAGAACATCTCCCTCCATGGTAGCAAGCTGAAATGCATTGTGCTCTTTGCATTTAGCTATCAAAAATGGACTAGCCCACATATGATCAAACTTGTTATGGTTCCCTGGCCTGCTCTTAAGGACATCCCATTTTAAAACCAGATCACCCACCTTGAATGACCTTGTTGTAGCCTTTTTGTCAAAAGTACGCTTAGTTTGAAGTTGCTGGTATTCCATTGTTTGCAATGCTTTCCTCCTTCCTTCCTCCAATTCAGTCAATCTAGCATATCTTAGACCTAGAGGGTCATCCTTCTCAAACAATATTAACTGATCAGCCAACTCAAGTGAAGGGAACTCAGTAGAAATGGGTAACCTGGCTTGTTTCCCATAGACTAGAACATAGGGGGAATTACCAAGTATTTTCTTAGGGGTAATTCTATCCAGCCATAAGGCTGATCTCAATGTTGCATACCAATCCTGCTTGTTCTCTTCCAATGTCCTTTTGATAATTCTCAGCAGATTTTTATTAGTATTTTCAGTCAAACCATTACCCTGAGGGTAATAATTTGATGAAGTATTAAGGTAAAAACCATTTTTTAAATCCCATTCATCAATTCTAGCTCCCAGAAATGCTAAAGCGTTATCAGAGATAATCGATTCAGGAACCCCAAACTGGGTAACCAATTCATCATAGAAATTTAAAATAGAACTTTCATTTGCCTCTCTCAATGCAATAGCCTCTGTCCAGCGAGTGAAATAATCCATGGTAGTTAGGATCCATTTATGACCAGCACTGGAATGAGGATTTATAGGCCCCACAAAATCGATACCCCACCTCATGAATGGTTGTTCAACCAAAATGGGCTGCAAAGGCATAGCAGCCAACCTTTCTTTTCCTGCAAACAGCGCACATTGCTTGCATTTTCTTTCCCACAAATGGGCATCCTTGAACAAATTGGGCCAAAAATACCCAATCCTCATGATCTTATAAGTTGTTGTCTTAGGTGAAAAGTGGCCCCCTGCTTCATGAAACTGCTCTGAAAGATTGTTGGTCTGATTATTATCAATACATCTGAGCAGAACACCATTTAAATATTTTCTGAATAATACACCATCAATTAAAACATAGGGTATAGACTTTAACCTAAAATAACTTTGCTTGCCTCTATCAAGCAGTGGAGGAAACTCTCCCATTTGTAATAAATGGACCATTTCCTGCAACCAGCTAGTTGTTTGTTCTTCTGCAACATTTGCATCACCATTAAACAATGATATTTCATCATAAACAGTTATAGCATTATTTACCAGTAAATTTTCTCCTCCTTTTTCTAAATTTTTAGATGAATAATCTGCCATATGCTTGCATAGCCCTTTACCTCTCACCAATTTGGTGATTTTTATATCAACATCAAACTCCATCACCTTAGTTATCCACACAGCACACTTTTCATTAACATCTCTACTAAGAAAGAACTCTTTAACACTAGGGTGAGAGACCATAAGGTGTACCTTATTGTTTGAAAGAAGATGTCTGAACTTCTTGAGACTTTAAATGACTGCAAATGCATGTTTCTCAACAAAAGTATAATGCTGCTCATAGCCTTCAAGTCCTTTGTTGTAAAAAGCAATAGGATGCTCATATCCTTCATCATTTTTCTATACTAGAACAGCTGAAATAGCATCAATACTCCCATATGCATATAAAATGAAGTCCTTAGAAAAATCAGGATTAACTAAGGTTGGAGCTGATGATAGGGCTTCTTTTAACAACTGAAAACTTTTTTTACCTTCTTTGGTCCAAGAGAAAATTACATTCTTTTTAAACATTATTGTGAGAGGCTTAAGTAAAGTAGAAATGTCAGGCATGAATCTTCTTACAAAGTTGATTCTTCCAATGAAACTTTGCAGCCCTTTTTTGTGGCTGGGTAAAGGCAGCTCTCAAAGAGCTTTAACTCTTTCAGCATCAATTGTAATCTCATCATTAGACACTATGTCTCCCAGTAACTTACCTTCATGGACCACAAAAATACATTTTTTAGGATTTAGGGATATTCCAAATTCCCTACATCTCTCAAATACCTATTTTAAATGACTTAAATGCTGATCAGTATGCTTTGAAAAGATAGTTATATCGTCAAGGTAAACCAAAACCATTTTATACAACAGCCCCTTAAAAGCCATGTCCATTGCCCTCTGAAAAGTGGCGCCAACATTAGATAAGCCAAAAGGCATCCTTTTATAGGCCATAGTGCCCCACTTAGTAGTAAAAGCAGTTTTGTATTGATCCTCATTCTTAACCAGCACTTGATTATAACCTGAATAACCATCTAATAGGGAAAATATTTCTGAACCAGTTACAACTTGTAAGATCTGTTCCATGGAGGGCAGTGGGTAGTGGTCTTTTAATGAAGCCCTATTTAAATCTTTGAAATCAACACAAAGCCTAATTTCCCCATTCTTTTTCCTAACAAGAACTAGATTTGAAACCCAACTAGTGTGCTTGATCTCATAAATGATTCCTCCTTCAATTAGCTTAGTCACCTCTTTAACCATTAGGGGTTCCAACTTAGGATTGAGGGGTCTCTATTTTTGCTTAACAGGCTTAGTGTTAGGTATTAGTTCAATAGTGTGTTGAGAAATCTCAAGATCAGAACCTTTAAGATTAGAATACTCCCAAGCAAAAACATCAGGGAATTGTTGACATAACTTAACAAAATCAGCCTTTTCCTGTTCAGTATAGATTTTACCAACCTTCAGGAATTTCCCTACAACAACTTCCACATCCTCATAATGATCATCTCTAACCTGCATGCCAGATTTGTTCTTTTTAAATTGATTGTCAAAATTAAAAATAGACTCTAATGTGACAAGTCCTTTAGGTAGCTTATTTGTTTTGAGCTGGATAACTTGGTCATCATAATTTTGCACATGTTTGCTTTGATTAGATACAGAAAAAACATCCTCCTCTAACAAAAAATTAAGAATCTGCTCATCACTGTCAAAAACCTGCCAGTTATCATTGTTGTTAGGAATTGAGGGCCTGACAATAATCTTAATATGCTTCTAGTCGCACCCTTTTGCAATATTGTTATGAATATCAAGCTGAGCCCCTATTGCTACCAACCTATCAGCATGTTGATTAAGCCTTCTTAGAACTGAAATTAAATTAAAGGCCTCAAAATCCTCTATCATATCCAGAATTCTGTGCTTATAGGCTTTTAAATTATCATTTTTTACAGCATTTAATCCTCTAACCTGATTGACAATCAGCTCACTATCACCGTGAACTTTTAAAGACTTGATTCCCCTTTTCCTTGCCCATTCCAAACCATTAATTAAACCTTCATATTCTGTAGAATTATTTGAGCAAGGAAAATTAAAACAAAAAGTTGCATAATACTTATCTCCTTTAGGGGAAATTAACATTGCACCTCCACCGGCACCATTTTTATTCTTTGAACCATCAAAAAACATCTCCCATACCTCATTTCCTTATTCTGAAGCATGATCTATCGCTTTAACCAAGTTAGGAATGAATGCATCAAGTTCATGAATCATGTACATTCCTATACCCGTCTGATGTATAATAGAATTCTGATCATCACAAGTATTTTCATTTTCCCATTGATCTAACAAGATATCAGGGATCTCATCAGTGTAAGTACTTGGGTCATGTACATCAGATCTTTCATTTTCATCATAATACATCATATTAACGTTAATAGAAGGAGGGATATATGGCTTAATATGATCCTTAAAAAGTACCTCAGACTTTATTGTGACCTTAGTGCCATATCTTGTCCTAAAAAGCACGTGGGACCAATCAGAAGAAAAATAACCTCCAATCTTTGTTGTGAAATCTCTAGACAAGCATATATCAAAATAGGGTGGAAGATCAATTACATAAATGTCCTGAGGTATGGAAAAACTAGGACAAGCATGAAGAGTCAAGCTTGCACTTTTGATTAGACCCACGGTATTAACAGTAGACCCATCCAACTGAACCACTCCCTTCTCTAATAATTGATATTTCAAACCTAGCTGATCAGAAATCTGTTTGGGCATGACTAAACTTGTGGCTCCACTATCTACCATGTAATTATGAACCAGCTTATCTCTTATGATTAATGATACGTAAAAAGGAGGAGGCTTAACATTTTTAGTTGTTGGTTTACTATCAACTTTATCAGTATTTGAGAAGACAGTCCTAATTGGAATCTCACCATTACTAACCGATTTATTTTTCTTGATCAGCTCAGTTTGTAAAAGGTCAATCTGACCTGGAAGAGATAAATAATCCCACATACTGATAGAAACATTCATCTTTTTCATGTTTTCAATAATATTAAAAGGCAATACAGCATGTACCTTTTGTTGAACCTTGGGAACATCAGGCTGTACCTGCTATTGTTGCTTCTCATAAGTGCCTACGAGAGAATTTCCTTGTAGTTTTGCTTGCACTTGAGGTGTAGATGAGCCTGTATTTGTTGCATTCTTGCTCTTTACTACATCTTCACTGTATAGAGCTCATTTTTTAGCTCTGGTGTAAACAACAGGTGTAGAGTCATCTCCACCTATTGCAATGAATTCCTCCCCTAGCCAATTCATCAAAGTAGCATTAGTAGGAGGTGCACCCTGGTGCTGATCAAGATCACCTTCAAGCACAGGTTGTGGGATTAATGAATTTTGTACCATTAATGCTTGGTTAATAACACCATTGGAATATGTGGCCTAATTGTGGGGTTGATTACAAGGGTAACACCACTCATAATCAGTTGCATAATTATTCTAAGAAGGTACTAAATCAGTCAGTTTTCAAGGGTACAAGAGCATAAGGCTTATAAGGTCTTTGATTCAAATTATTCATGTTACCCATAAAATTTCCTTGATAAGGTTGCCTATTTCCTTGATATTAGCTTTGACTAGGCTGTTGATACTAGTTTGCAGCCTGATTTTGGGGCTGGAAAGGCTTTCTAACTTGAAACTATTGTTTTTTAAGGTTGGAAATCTCATTACTAAAGGTTTGTAACAACCCCTCTATTTTCTGTTGGCTGCTTTTAATTTCCTACAATTCTAAGGATGGTCCTGCAGGAGTCAACTCTTGACTAGCAACAACAGGTAAGGGATTAAAAGGTGGTATTTGCAAGGGCATATTAGACTGAATATATTTGGAAAAATTGGAATGGGTGGCCTAGGGACTATTTTTCCCACTTGAATAAGGTTGTTCTCAGCCCTTACTGTTGTAGTAAATGCTTGGGGTAATGAGATACCTCCCATAGACTGGATCATGACAGATATGTCATGGTCAGCACTGGGCCTTACTGTAACATGTATCCTATTCCACGTTTTCTGAAAATGGGTTTTAAAATCTATCATTTGTTCTTGAGGATCCCTTTTAATTGTTGTTAATTTCTCTACAAGTGACAAATGATCATATTTGTCCTCAAAAAATGTAGTGAATGCATGACCCAATTCATCCCATGTACTGATTGAAGCCACAGGCAAGATCCTGAACCATTCTAATGTCTTTCCTTTAAATGAAGCAACCAATAATCTGACTGCTACATTTTCTTGTGTGATATGATGCACATTGCAGAGAGAGGCCACATCTCTGATGTGTTCAAAAGCTGTTGTTTGACTTTCCCCTGTGAAGTCTAGTAGTCCTTTCAAGGCTTCTAAAGGTATGTCATTATGCATAGCAAGATTTAAAGGGCTACCTTGATCAAAGGGTACGAAAGCAAAAGATCTGGCCATATTGCTAACTTGTGTTGATGCACTTGCTCAACCAGCACTAGAATTTTTTGGAGTAGAGGATGGAATACTTGCTAAAACACCACTGGAACTTGCATGAGAAGTACTTGCTACTAAGGAAAAAATAGTCCCTGAATCGGTCTGAAAAACCGATGAATCAAAAGGATCAGAAAATTTTGTTCTTATAGTTGGTGATGTTGAATGCCTTGCAGGATTCTCTCTTTCTTTTTCCCTTCCTCTTCTTACATAAACTCTCGGAGGAGAAGATTGAACCCTCTTTGTATGTGGAGTTCGTCTGAGAGTTCTGCCTTTCCTTTTAGATGTTTCCAACTGTAGATATTCAAATATACTTAAACTTCTTGTCTCAATTTTTCTCATAAAAATTTATTGCAGCATTGCAATCACTACTCTTTCACCATATAGTCGCCAAATACACTAAATAATAACCTCAAACAGGTCAAATTTTTCACACCGTAAGTATATCAAACAGCATGAAACTAAAAACATGAACTTCTTGTCCCACCGGGCATGCCAAAATTGTTAACTCCAGAATTTGCACCCTAAAACTAAGCACTTAAACACTTGGAAATTATGGAGAACATGGGAACAATCACTAGCTTGTGGGTAAACTATGAAGGTGACTGAACCTTCGGGTTCTAGGCTGGTCCCTACTAAATTCTTTGAAAATGGATCACTTATACTATTTTAACTCACAAACTGATAGGGAAAGAGATAGGAAGACTTTAATGAAACTCTTAAAACTGTTAAAAGAAGGTGATACACCAAAGAATGATGGAGGACCTGAGATTTGATAAACACGATTACAAAACTTAAAACATGTTGTTGATCATAGCTTCTAATGGTAACTTATGCATAAAAATGTTTCATATGAAGGTCTAGATGAACTGGAACTGAAAGGACTAAATCATAATCAGTAAAACTTCAATAAAACACAACATATAACCTATGCAAGATAATGGAGTATGCAGAAGTGAGACATTAAATCTTAAGGCTCTTTAAAAGAACACAAAAAAATAACATCAATCACATAGAGTACACCTAATAAACAATAGTAGGCCAAACTCCAATGTATTAAGCTCTGAAAGGGCTTCTCCACAACAGAGTCCTCTGATACAGCTAGAAAGAAATAAGCACAATCCACCATAAAAAAATGCAAAGGTCCTGCTCTCCCAGAAACTGAACTACTAAAAAGACAAAGGAGATCCAATATAAAGGAAAAAAACTCCCACCTAAAACCCCTAAAATGCAAGGGTCGGATGTGAGAAAAATCCCTTTAAAAAAGGACCAAAAACCTTCAACTACAGAGTCCAAAAAGCCTAAAAGACCTATTTGTCTAAGTGTCAATGATGACCACTTCAGACTGGCCATAACAACCCCTAAAATGACTCAAATGACTCATAAAAGAGTCCAGATCCATAACAACTAGTAACAACAAGTAAAACAACACATCTCCCTCTTTGCATGCATCACCTCTAGACTTTTCAACCCCTTATTCCTCCAAATCTGAAAATGGACCTTAAGTGTTGTCTTTTAGATTTGCATATTTTAAATAATAATTAATTAAATTATAAAACATCAATTAATTATTATTTAATTACATTGTTTGCAAATTTTCTTTAAAAATAAAATAACTCATTAAATAAATATTTTAAATAATATAATAACACATTACCTAAAATATTTATGTAATATGCTATTATATTATTTAAAATACTTATATAACATTTGGATTTGCGAGTTATTATTTTAAATGTTTTATAAGCTAAATCTGATACAACATATCCATTGGACTTCAAAGAAACTTAAAAACGATATAATGACTTTCACCCTAAAAGCAAAACATAAATAAATTGCTTGTCATTTCATTGATGCATTTGGAAGAAACACGACAGCTGTTGGAAAGGGTTTTGAAACCCTAGGAAACACCATGGAAGAAAGAAAACGTTATTTTAGCCATCATTGAAGGAAAACACTCTGCAGTTCAACTCGATGTCTTCCACTTTAATTGGTTTCTTCCTGAACGTGGCCGCCATGGAGGAAATAATTACAAGAAAATTGATAATACAGGTAGTGAATACATTCTTGTCTTTTTTATATGCAATGTGCTTTCTTTGTTTGGAGAGAAAAACGTATATGCTGCTCCTATTACATTAAATCTGCCTTTGGAATACTTCATTTTGGGTGGCTTCCATGAAAGTTAGAAACATCTGTTGCTTTTTGGAAGAATGCTTACTATTTCCCTTTTGATATCTGCTGGGTTTTCTTGAGCTCCTTTCTCTGTCATTTTTCTTCTATGGCAGCAATTTTATGAAGTCTTTTTCTGAATCTGGTATAAAATTTGGGGTTGTCATCATGAGAGTCTTGGAAATGACTCTACCAGATATTCCCTTACTTCTTTTGCACTTGAAAATTCCATTTTTAGAGACTTCCATAATGTTGCCCAGAAATACTAAGTCTTTGAACTCCAACAATTATTTTATAAAAAATGTGACTCCATAGAAATTTGCTTTTACTGTCATTATTTCCTGAAAATTTGCATTTTAACCCAAAAAATATAGTCTTCTTCTCTGAAATTCTGGAAACTCCCAAAATCGCTAGAAATGATCCACCTATATGATATACTGCAGTCATGCCATGTATGACAAAACACTTGTTTTTATCAGGTTTCCATTATCATTTCCCATGTTTGTACTTGCTTTGTTGCTCCTTTCTCTGTTGGTTCTTCTTTCTATCTTTGAAAGGCTGCCATAATGTTCTGAAACTGATAATATATCCAGTTGAAAATGGTTTTCAATTTCGACTTTCTGCTGCAAACATTTCAATGAAACTTGTTGATGTAAATCAGTTTCATTGAGATTTTTGCAGCATAAGTATGAAACTTGAATACATCATGAAAGAAGCTGGCTGAAAAAATCAACTGTTATAGCATCATTTGGTAACATGAGATAAAAGTTTTCAAGTATCAAAATCATCCCTTTAATATCCCATGTTGATTTAAAACATACTATAACATGCTTTATTACAAAAGGTTTCAAATTTATGAATAACATGTCCCTTTAATATAATTTGTTTTTGCTTAATCTTAAAACCTATATGATAACTATTCTAACGTGCATGTCAGGCTCATAACCAAAGGGAGCCCCGGTCAGGGGCACATATATATTAGAATAGTTATCTTCCTGCACACTTGTACAAAAACATCAGCAATAGATTTTTCTTTTCACTACTCCGGCACTAAAAATGATCTTTACTATCTTTGATATAGATTTAGAATAGGGAAAGATAGTATGTATGTGAGGGTAATTAGTTATAGGTATTCAATCATTGTTTAGATTCCTCAGGATCTAACCCCACTCTTTTTCTCATGCAGAGGATAGGAAACCTGCTCAAGAAATTAGCAGATCGGGAGCTGGACCAGGAGAGACATCAAAGATCGTTTAACTAGTCAAAAGTTGAAAAGGCAATGACTGGTTACCTTTAACCCTACCTTCTCATATGTCTTATTTTTACATGTTCTGAATATATATGAAAGGTAGAAGCTCTACTCACAGCTTGTGTGAGGTCTTTTACTTTCAGTATTTCAATTCATTCTATCAGTTGTAAATGAAAATTGTACATATCAGTTGATGATTTATACAATGAACATTATCTTCCTTCTTTTTGTTCAGAATAAAAATGATTGGAAATACAAATGAACTGAATACAAATGTATGAGAAGTGAGTAGCTTGTGAATTCTTATGCAATGTTACTATTTAAGCTCAATTTCAGTATGTTTAGAAATTTAGTAACAAGAACCTGGGAATATTTTTGGGACATACTCAGGTATCCTCAATTTAGAGGGTTTGTACTTCAGAGGTCTGCATCACATATTTTTATTGTCTTAGAGACTTGTTGAGAACATTTTTCCGGTTCAGTGAAAAAGGACTGGAAAATCCAATGGTTGTGGTGGATTTGTGTGTTGGAGTGTATATCATGATGCTATAGGATGTTCTTGAAGTATGTGCTTAATGATTTGGTGATACACATGGATCGTATTGGTGAAATTTTTGCTTAATATTATTATTATTATAATTTTTGTTCTTGGACGACTTAATTGGTAAATCATGTTGCGCAAGTTCTAAATCATGAAATATGGGAGATTTATGATCTCAAGGTGGTTGATATAGGTGGTGACTAGGATTTTATGGTTAGAGATGGATTTTAAACATGAGATTTGGCATGTTAATTTGAAGAGATGGTGAATTACATTTTGTCGACCTAGTTCTTGGTATAAGATGATGAATTAAGGCAAAATCAAGGTGTGAATCATGGATGTGAATGATATAGGTAGATAGCCAAGGAAGAAATTGATTTAGTGGTAATCACAAGTGTTTTAGAAAGGGTTTGAAATAGAGATCTGCATTGTGCTACATTGGAGTTGTATCAGACATGAGGTAGATATCATTTCACAATTCATAAAATCTCATATCATTGTAGTGATTGGACTATAAGGAAAAGAGTTTTCCTTAGGGTTGTAGCCTGAGGATTTTTAATTTGAACAGTAAGCTCTAGGTAGCGATCTTGAATGCATGTACATTACCCATACATTGTAATGGGTTTATACTTCTAACGAGGTATTTACTTATTGTGGGTAATCAGCTCCACACCCTAACAGGGTTTCCACCATACAAATATCGTGTCAACTTGTGTAGATGTGATTTTGATTTGTGGTTGCACACATATTTTATTTTAAAGTAATCGTATAAAAAATTAGGGTATTTAAGTTGAAGGTTTTTAAGGACTAAGGTCTTGAAGTTTGAAGTTTTGGGAACAACTAATTCACCCCCCTCTTAGTTGTTCATTACCATATTATCAACACACACTACACATAGTATAATGTCATATCTGCAATTACTTGAACAACTTCCATATCCATCTCAAACATGTAGTAACACACTTCCCATAGAACCACACCACTTTCTAGTTATATCTGGACCTCCACATGCCATGGTGAGATCCACATGACACATCAGAAGTCACCACAACACATTTTTTGAGGAGACCACAAACTGATGACATCTACAATACTTGAAAACACTATTTTTGGATCACTAGGAACATTTTTTGGATCCCCAAGGAACACTACAACCAAGACCAAAACCTGAAAACCATTCAAATCACATTTCTATGTCTTCAGCCTTGATTTCTAGAACATAAAACTTATGGAAAACATAACTGAATATCTCACATATTTATTTCATAACTCTTTTATTGAACCATTGACATTCAGATAGAACCATAGGCATCTGAACCTAAGAAAATAAATTTGAATCACTAACAAACATCATTCTCACAATCTCTAGAATACATACCTATCTTCAACTAATCTGTATCACTTCAATACAAACTTGTTTTCCACTATTCTATAGCACTTGAATACATACTTGACTTCCATTTTTCTATAGGTTCAAAAGCACTAACTATTGGAGATTTATTTCTGGCATCCAGTTGATTGTATGTTTGTCATTGATGACAACATATAATATACAATAGTGTTCTGTATGTGCTTATCAGAGTGATGGTATCAAGCCTTGTACAGTTATATTCATGTTGTAGACATGTTGTTTATGTTTTGTTCATACATGCAAACTCATATATGAATTTTTAGTTGTGTTGTGTAATTTTGTTAGTGGTAGTTACAGTTTCAGGAGTTTGTCTGTATAGAGCCGATGTATTGCATTGGTTCTTGAGTTGCACCTATCTTTGGGATATGTGTGTGTATATTCAAGTTTAGTTATGAGTTGAAGATAGTTATCTAAAGGTGCCAAATGTGTTTCAACAAGATTGCAAAGTTAGAGTTAATTTGGTGAGGCCAACTTAGTGAAGCGTCGTGTCTATTCAGTTTATATTGCATGGTTGTAATTATACTTGCGTGGTTAGTTAAGCCGACAAGGATTTTATGAAGAGTTGCTTAACAGGTGTCATGATCTCATACTTTGAGGAAGATACTTATAGCAGTTCATTCGTGGAATGCTAAGTGTGAATGAGAAGATAAGAGACAGAAAATGTACAGAGTAGAATATCAGTTGTGTTTCATTCATCAAGGATCTATGTGAAGAAGAAGTGAAAGATTAAAATACACTGGAACTGATCAAGACAGTAGGTCTACTCTATAGTTCATCATCAGATATAGTGCATATCTGTTCTGTAGAAGGTTGTAGCCTTCACCATTGAAGCAGTGAGCTTTTGGACAGTGAGTCCTCACCCTTAACCGGGTTATTTGTAAAAGACTCCTAACAGGGTCAGACCCTTAACCAGGTCACTATACTTATTGC
>MU223152.1:873605-916341 GCA_018584345.1 Thuja plicata
CTAATAACTGATTCACCCCCCCCCCCTCTCAATTATCATTTGGTACTATTCTAACAATTGGTATCAGAGCCAAGTGCCTTAAAGAGAAAGCCTAACAGCTTAAGGTAGATCATATGGCATACTTCAAAAAAGAGTCTCCTAAGTTTGATGGAGAAAATTATCTAGATTGGAAAAACAAAATTATAACACATCTACAGTGTCTTAGTTTTGACATCTTTGAGATAGTCACACAAGAAGTTGCTATTCCCTCTCTAAAAGACCTTTCAAGAGATGATTCTACTAGTAAACATAAGGATACATTCAAAGCTAATGCAGCTGCCAAAAAAGCCCTTATAAGTGCACTATTTGACAGTGAATTCTCTGAGATCAAGAAGGTAGACAAGGCATACACAATATGGAAGTATTTAGAAGACACGTTTGAAGGAGATGTTCAAGAAAAGAATGCACGTAGGAAAACATGGAAAAATAAATACAACAATCTTGAGATGTTACCCGAAGAAAACATCAGAGGGTATAATCAGAGGCTAAATGAAGCAGTTTTAGGAATCAGAAATAATGGTGGAGAAATTTCAGAAGAAGATATAATGGACAAACTGTTGACTACTTTAACATCAGACTATGAGAAAAGATTAGTATTCTAGAGGAAACCATGCAATTTGCACAGGACTTCAAGAGAGACACTTTGATCAGTAAAATATCTACATTTGAGATATCAAGACTGAAGATTGAACCTAAAAGTGAAACAACCTTCAAAGCCTCAATCCATGGTAAGAAACCTTTACACATCTCTAGCAATAATGAGAAAGAAGAAGTTGATGAAGAACTAGAAGAAATCATAGCCATGATTGCTAAAAGAGAAAAGAAAGGCAAAGGGAAATATGAAGGAAAACTTCCATTCAAATGTTTTTCATGCAACAAGATCGGTCACTTTGCATCCAAGTGTCCTACAAGAGTAAAGAAATTCAGATCGGATTATAAACCTAAATTCCTCGAAGGAATTATATCATGCTGAAGAAGGTATAACTGAAGAAGATTCAGGAGAAGATGAAATTGGATTCATTTCCCTTAAAGAAATGGAAAAATTGCTTGAGCATATGGACATTGGAGATGAAAAGGAAACACAAGAGTTAGCCCTAATTTCCAAATCAGACATCAGAACTGATTAGATCATTGACAGTGGATGCTCTCATCACATGACAGGTGATAAAGATAGTTATGTTCATCCAGACAAGTACAAAGGTGGTATGGTTAGATTTGGAGATAACACTCCAAAACCTATCACAGGCAGAGGATCTAACACCCTGGATGGAAAGAATAAGACAGATGATGTTCTCTATGTTGATGGATTACATCACAATTTACTAAGTGTTGGACAAGTACTTGATAAAGGTTATCATTTGGAATTCAAAGACAACAAATGAATTATTAGCAACAAAGGAGACATGATTGCATCAGGCTCAAAGACAAAATTTAATGTTTTTCAGCTCAATTCAGATGTAAGTTGTTTTGTTGCAAAAGTGGATGATAGTTGGTTATGGCATAAGAGACTCTGGCATATCAATTTTGATAATATAGTAAAGATAAGCAATGCCAAGGCAGTTAAAGATCTTCCAAGTACTGCAAGACCAGTTGACACAATGTGTAGGGAATGTGTTATGGGAAAGCATGTAAGGAGCTCTTTCAAAAGCAAGCAGAACTTAGCCAAAAACAAGTTAGACCTAGTGCATACAGATTTATGTGGTCCTACTCAAACCAGATCATATTACGGAGAAAGGTATTTCATTTTGTTTGTTGATGATTTTTCAAGGATGATGTGGGTTGCATTCTCAAAGGAGAAGTCTGAAGCCTTTGAGAAGTTAAAAATATTCAAGATCAAAGTGGAAAATGAATCTGGATTAAAATTAAAGTGTCTGAGATCAGATAGAGGAGGAGAATTCACCTCTGACCAGTTTTATGACTATTGTGAAGAACATGGAATCAAAAGATAGTTGAGTGCACCCAGAACTCCTCAGCAGAATGGGATTGCAGAAAGAAGGAATATGATCATACTTGATAATGTGCGCACTATGATGATTGAAGGAAAAGTTGCACACACCTATTGGAGAGATGCAGTCAATACAATAGTCTATACTATCAACAGAACACAACTAAGGCCAGGCGTAGATAAGACACCTTATGAACTTTGGTTTGGTCATGTACCTACAGTAAAATACTTTAGAATATTTGGTAGCAAGTGCTACATCAAGAGAGATGATGGTGTTGGTAAGTTTGATGCTAGAAGCGATGAAGGTATTTTCCTTGGTTACTCTACTAAAATCAAAGCATACAGATGTTTTAATTTGAGATTAAATAAGATAATTGAAATTACACATGTAAAGATTGATGAGAAGTTCATGGTTCAAGAAAGGTACTATGAATATGCATCTATGATTGAGGATGAACCCAGGCCTAGCAGTAAAGACACTGTTATTGAAAAAATGTTTGATTGTATTGATGTATCATGTAATGAACCTGAATCAAGCAAAGAAGTATCACAAATTACAGATGAGGATGTCACACCAAAAGTTTCAAAGTTCACATCTAGGTATCATTCAAAAGATGATATCATTGGAGATCAGAGAAGCAGTGTTTTGACTAATCAAAAGAAAAAAGGTTAACAGTAGATGAAGAGGCATGTTTACTTTCATAGATTGAACCTTTAAATGTTGAAGATGCTTGCAAGGATTCTGACTAGCAGAAAGAAATGGAAGAAGAATTAGATCAAATAATAAAAAATGACACATGGGAATTGGTTCCTAGACCTAGTAACAAAAATGTGATTGGAACAAAGTGGGTATTCAGGAATAAGATGAATGAAGATGGTACAGTGGTCAGAAACAAAGAAAGACTAGTGTGTAAAGGATATGCACAGAGGGAAGGGATATATTACACTGACACATTTGCCCCTGTGAGCAGATTAGAAGCCATCAAGTTATTCTTGGCTTGTGCAAAATTCAAGGATTTTAAAGTATATCAAATGGATGTCTAATCATCTTTTCTGAATGGTGACTTGAAGGAAGAAGTCTACATAGAACAACCTGAAAGATTTAATCTGTCAGATAAACCAAACATGGTATGCAGATTGAAGAAAGCACTCTATGGACTTAAACAGGCCCCAAGAGCTTGGTATGAGAGACTAGATGGTTATATTACCAAGATTGGATTTAAGAAAGGAGTAGCAGATTGTAACCTATTCATAAGAGAGACACCTGATGGATTATTACTTGTTGCCATATTTGTTGATTACATTATCTTTGGAGGTAATGACAAGCTTAGATCAAAATTTGCAAAAGAAATGCAAAATGAATTTGAAATGAGCATGATCGGTCCTATAAAATACTTTTTGGGATTAAATGTAAAGAAGATAGATAAAGGAATATTTATAAATCAGTCCAAATATGTGAAGGAAATATTGAAGACTTTCAAGATGGAAGACAATAATCCAGTATGTACTCCTGTGATAACAGGAAGCAAGCTTTCTAAAGAAGATGATTTCGCAGTAGTTGACAAGACATTGTATAAGTCTATGATTGGAAAACTCATATATCTTACTCAATATAGACCAGACATATCTAATGCAGTTGGCATTGTTGGTAGATTTGCAGCTGAACCAAAATAGAATCACCTAATGGCAATAAAGAGGATATTCAGATATCTAAAGGGGACTATAGACTATGGTTTATGGTATCCTAAATCAGAGAATGTACAAATTCATGTGTATACAGATGCAGATTGGGCAGGTTGTCTTGATGACAGGAGAGTACTTCTGGAGGAGAAGTATTTCTTGGAGATAGGTTGGTTTCTTAGGTAAGTAAGAAGCAAAATTGTATCTCTCAGTCGAGAGCAGAAGATGAATATGTTGTAGCAGCATTAAATTGTTCAACAATGGTTTGGATCAAGCAGATGGTTAAAGATTTTGGTATACAGGTTAACTATCCTATTGTTATTCACTGTGATAACACCAGTACTATCAACATGTCCAAGAACCCTGTGATGCACGCAAAAACAAAGCACATTGAGATTAAATACCACTTTCTTAGAGAAAAAGTTGCAGATAATGAAGTAAAATTGGACTATGCGAGCACCAAAGAATAGTTGGCAAATATTTTCACAAAGCCTTTATCAAAAGATACTTTTGAGTATCTCAGAGAGAAGTTGGGAGTAATTCCCTCTACTGAGTCTGATTAGATAAGGCAACAAGAACATCAGTCCATAGTGACTGATGAATGGTTGACTACTCTACTTCTGGAGTAGTACCAGTGCCTAATTGTTTATGGCACCCTTTGCCATTGATGTCAAAGGGGGAGTATATAGTAAGGGGGAGTATAAACACAGACAAAGGAGCTACAACAGTGTAGAGAAATCTTTGATGAGGATATTGAGAAGATTGTAAAAAAGAAAGAAGACACCATGAGATGAAGATGTTTTTAATATCATATGTTTCCACCAATGTCAAAGGGGGAGATTGTCAGAGATTTATTTCTGGCAGCCAGTTGATTGTATGTTTGTCATTGATGACAACATATAATATACAACAGTGTTCTGTATGTACTTATTAGAGTGATGGTATCAAGATTTGCATGGTTATATTCATGTTGTAGACATGTTGTTTATATTTTGTTCATACACACATACTCAGATATGAAGTTTCAGTTGTGTTGTGTAATTCTGTTAGTGGCAGTTATAGTTTTAGGAGTTTGTCTGTATAGAGCCAATGTATTTCATTGGTTCTTGATTTGCACCTATCTTCGAGATATATGTGTGTATATTCAATTTTAGTTATGAGTTGAAGATAGTTATTTAAAGGCGCCAAATGTGTTTCAACAATATTGCAAAGTTAGGGTTAATTTGGTGAGGCCGACTTAGTGAAGCGTCGCGTCTATTCAATTTATATTATATGGTTGTAATTATGTTTGCATGGTTAGTTAAGCCAAAAAGGATGTTATGAAGAGTTTATTAATAGGTCCCATGATCTCATACTTTGAGGAAGATACTTATAGTAGCTCAATCATGGAACGCTAAGTGTGAATGAGAATATAAGAAACAAAAAATGTATAGAGTAGAATATCAGTTGTGTTTCATTCATCAAGGATCTATGTGAAGAAGAAGTGAAATATTACAATACACTGGAACTAATCAAGATAGTAGATCTACTCTATAGTTCATCATCAGATATAGAGTGCATATCTGTTCTACAGAAGGCTGTAGCCTTCACCATTGAAGCAGTGAGCTTTTGGATAGTGAGTCCTCACCCTTAACCAACTTATTTGTAAAAGACTCCTAACAGGGTCAGACCCTTAACCAGGTCATTATACTTATTGCATTATAAAGAACAACTCCTAATAGGGTTGCAATATCTTCTAACAGGGATTATTATAAACAAGTATAGTTTATTGTGGGTGTTAATTCCCCCAGGGGTTTTTACCATTTGGTTTCCCTGTAACCAAATTGTGGTGTTATCTATTGTGTTATCTGAATGTGCATTTACTTTATTGTATTTTGAAGTTAATAAGAGAAAATAATTTAATTAGTTGATAACTAATTCACCCCCCCACCCCGCCCCTTCTCAGTTATCCTTTGGGACTATTCTAACACTAACATGATCAACACACAACCTTACTACTTTTTGGACCAACATCCTACTTTAGATATAGCTGAACACGTCACAACAAATACTTATAGACATGAGTGTAGTTGAAAACACCTCAGACACCTATGTACCATAGTGTTTGACATCAATACCAACAATAAACTAAACATATATTTTCATAAAATTATGAGCACTAAGAACCTCAATTTTGAGAATCTCTACAGAATCCTTCCTACTTTAGGTTACCCAAGTGGATAAAAATCCTTGAATAATATTCTCAAGTGTGTGAACCTCATTCAAATAGGACTAGAATGACAATTTGGGAATGGGTGCTTGATTCTATGTTGGGATGATATTTGGATTAGGGATAAACCTTTTTTATTGCAATTAGAACTTCATGAGCCTTTATGATTTTCTAGGAGGTTTTTTGGTTCTCAAGTTGCTAATTATACCTCCATATTGAAACATTAGAAGGACATTGCTCAATGTTGTCAAAACCAACCTAACTCAATCCAAAAGACTAGAGAATTGCAAATGATGATAAGAAAGGTCAGAATTCCCTTATTTATAAGGGATGGCAAATTCATTAGGAGTAAGGACCCAAAGCATGACTTTTTAGTTAAGTTTACTTACAATGTGCTATTGAAAGAGGGAAAGTCTTCGGGATGGTGAAGGAAAATTTGGAATCCGCAGTTGATTCACAAAATAAATTTCTTTTGGTGGAAAAACATGCATAATAAATCCTAACATAGGATTACCTGATTAAAAGGGGATTCTAGTTACCTAAAACATGTGTGATTCATAAGAAGGAAGAAGAATCTATTCCCCATATTCTACTCCTCTGTAATTTTGCTCTTGAATTATGACAAATGGTACTAATAAAAATTGAAATTCCATGGGCAAGGAATAATACTATTTAATAACTAGTATCTGAATGGATAGAACCCACTCATAACCCTTTGTTTAGATAACTTTGGATGCAGTTCCCCCACACTTTGGTTGGATCTTATGGAGAGAAGGGAACAACATAATTTTCAAAGATGTGGAAAACCTTGTGGACAAAGTCATTCAAGCCCTCTGTAAATTTATTAAGAAGAATATCTTTTTTAATACTTGGTGTGCCATCCTAAAAAGTTAGCACCTATAATAGATGCTCAGCTAGGCCCCGTTTTGGCAATTTTGAGATTTCATGTTCGTTACACTTGATCCAACTACCTATCTCCACTTATTCTAGCATCTTCTCTTCATCCCTGACTCCCCATTCCATTTTAGGCACACCTTGAACATTATATGCCCCAAAATTTGAGCCTGTATTAAATGTGTGGCCCGTTGTGGTATTTTAGTGAGAAATTAGATCCCGTGTTGACCTCCTATTTTTTAATCTTGAAATGTTGTGAGAGGTATATAAGTGGCCCATCTCACCTCATTTTGGTAAAAATGATCAAGATTTCAAGTGCTCTCCTACAATTTCGCATCCAAGCATTCAAGATCAAGTTTTAAGCATTCTTCAAGCATACAAGGTAATTGTGAAGGAAATTTTCTCCATTGTAGCAAGCTTCTCTCCTATAATGGCCAAGTAGAGGAGTTCTTAATCAAGCAAGGAGATCATTTGACTATCCACATCAATTCTTTCTCCAAGGAAAGAGTCCATCAAGCATAACAATATTGAAGATATTGGAAAGGCATTCAGAGATCTATGCATTTGTGAAGGCATCCTTGATTCCTTTATACATTTCAAGTTTCGATAACTAGAATTAAAGAAACATATATGCATCTTCATAAATACACACAATCTCAATATCCATTTATGAAGGTATATTAATTTATATGGTAGACCTAACATTTACCTTTATATTTACACACTTTCCTTTATGCAATTTTATTTCATTTTCTTTGATTCCTAAACAAGGGTTTGACCAAGGAAAACCCCTTTCAACCCAATAATTTACCCCTTTCTCATGTGTAGGAATAGGTGACAAATTTATTGAGACATATAAAAAGTGTGGGATCCGGTAGACTATCTGTGAAATTTTTAGACAAAATCACTGCATATACAGAATACCATGGGAATTCTATACACTACAAATCACTTTATATTGAAACTGCATGTTTGTACTATCTTTTGGTTTCTATTTTAAGTCACTGAAAGTTGTTTTCTATCTTCTTTCAGTCTTTATTTGCTAAAAAATATCAGATTTGCTTATTTGCCCTTATATCACATCGCCCTATCATTTCTCTTCAATTTCAACTCACCCTAATTCATTATATGTGAACTATCATTGACTCATTTTGTGCTTAAGTACTACTTGAGCTTTTTAGGCCATCTTCCTTCTGATTGTGCAATTATGGAAAGGAGGATAATTCCCTTTGCATTACATTGCATTCCTTTTTATTATTGTGCATTTTGGTAGGCCTGATGCATGGAATTTCCACTTTTGATTTGATAGTTATATGTGTTATTCATTATATTTCATGTGCAATTATGTGTTATAATTCCATTTATGTTGCATAAATTTAATGAGTATTTGCAAATTTGATACTTTCATTTGTTATACATATCTTTTATTTCCTTTTACATGAGTGTTATAACATAGATTCCTACCTACAACATTCCAGTCAGGAGAATCCATAGAATTATGGGTTTGTTTGATCTTGAGTCCTCTTTGTTTCCTAGGAATCTCGATGAAACACAAATGCCTACTAATTACATTCCCACAATTGTTGAGTCCTTCTCCACATTCTTCTCATAATGAATATGAGACCTTAAGAGTTCCTCCTATACAAGTGCAAAATCTTTCCAAAGGCTTTGAAAAATTTGAGCAATGGTTAGGACAAGAACATTCTAATACGAAACTCATCTATTTAGTAGAAATGATTAGGAAGATAATCCATAATGATGAGAATGGTGTTGATTTCTCACGTACTATTTCCCATTTTATTTATAGAAATTTTAAACCCATTAAATATTGTACTCAAGAACTTAGTTTAACCCCTCCTCCCACTAGTGTTGAAACTTATATTCCTATTCCTACTTCATTACCTAGTATTTCTGCATACACTCAATTGCTTATGGATACATCCATTCAAAACATCAATCTTCAAAAGAAAAGAAAGTTGAAGATCTTGCAGAGGCTAAAGCAGAACCACCTAAAAGAGAAATCAAGCAAGTTAACAAAACTTGTTATGCCCGTAACAAACATGGACATTTGGTGAGAGATTGCAAAGAGGTAAGACCTTTCAATGGTTACTGTTATTCATGCAATAAAATTGGTCATAGAGCCATGGATTGTAAAACAAGTCAGAAGAACATGACTCTGAATAAAAGAAATCAGAATCAACAAAGCCAAAGAAGATATCCTTAGCAACATGTTAGAAGTCCTCAGAACATTACATGTCGTATATGTAATTATAATGGTCATTCTACTAGACAGTGCAGATTGGTAACTCACACCAATGTGCCAAAGAATATCAGGCCTCCAGTTATTTGTCACTCTTGTAACAAGGTTGGACACATCTTTAATCATTGCAGATCTAGAGCGCAGGAACAAGAAAGCCCTAAAAAGTTAGAAGATTCATTATGGGATGAGGTAGGAGAAATCAAATCTGTGAAAGCTACAAAAGATACGAATAAGATATGGGTTGAAGTAAAGAAGGATAATGAAGAGAACAAGGTAGCAGATGCATCCTCAGTGGACACACATTCTACTTCTAGTTAGTTGAACCTCATGGTCTTAGGGGGAGCTATTCTAGCTCTGAATCCCTGCGTGGCTGGTATACTCACCTTTGAGTATGCGCCTTGGATTACAATTGTTTGGTGACATTGTGATGAAGTATGCAAGAGAAAATGGTCTAAATTGTTATCAGGAACAAGAACGGAAGTTACAGTTGCTTTATGTGTCCACGCGGCAAGTCTTAATGACGGAAATCTACTTTGAAATCACCAAGTCCTCACTTGTGATTAGAATAAATGATTGGAGATCATAGAAGCCCTAGCAGTTGTATTGTTAATGGAATACAGTTGTTCTCAACAACAAAGAAAGAAGATTGATAATCATTATTTGTTAAGAAAAGTAATTTAAGTTTGAAACGAAGCCCAAGCACGGACACGTCGTTTCAAAAATTAGTTGAAAAATTACTTAACAATCGAGTAAGTGGTTGGATAATCAAAGGAGAAATTGCAGTCAAGTAGCAAAGCGTCATAATTACATTCTTCAATAGAGATTGATAACAATAAAATCTTTGAAACATCTCGAAAGTGATTTATCAGTATGCTTCAGCGCGTAAATTTCATGAAGTGGAATGGGTCAAAATCTTGTTGAGCAGTGTTCTATGTGAGAGTATCAGTATAGCCGTTGGAGATTTTGTTTTGGAGCTGACCTGATGTTATCCTTGGAAGCACATATATCAGTATAGCCATTGGAGATTTTGTTTTGGAGCCGACCTGATGTTATCCTTGGAAGCACATACTTATTGTTGATCATCTAAGTATGAATACAACAAAAGAGTGTTCACGTAAGAGAAGAATTGATTGAAGATACAATTTGAAATATTATGTGAAAAAGCAGATAAAACTATTATGACAGGTCCACAGGATTATGCGCCCATAGCCAAGGACATGGAGGATACATTCATGATTGATAATGTTGAAGTATAAATGGCAAGCAATGGATATTGATCTAGACAAGTTTGAAGAAACATTTGTGAGTACTCAAGAGGCTAAGAGTCTTTATATCAGAAAGAAGATCTATTGATTTAAGATATCACAGTAAAGGAAGTAGAAAAAGATAAGACTGAAGTGATGGACAATTCATCATCATTGTTGTAAAGCTTGATACCCATAACAAACTTAGACTCATGGGGAGTAAATAAGTAATTGTGAGTATATAATCTGAAGAAGTCATGAAAAATAGATCAGATATTACAGAAGAAAAGTATATGAAGAAGAGGCTCAGTGAATTAGTTAGCAACTTTATACTTGATCTTAGTTCACTCAAAGTTGGTCAAGCATCCTTGAAAGAGTTTGCAGCAAAAGGCAGAAAGATTATTGCTAACTGTATGAATTAGGCAAGTTAAGTGCCCATCATTACAAAGAAGATCCAGGAGGTAGAGGCTATGATAGAACATATATCAATATATGTATATCAGGGGCAGATTGATAAGATTGAGAAGGTAGAGAAGATAATATCAAAGGGTGAGTAAAGTAATGTATATAATATGGAGTCTATCATATTATCAAGGTCCTAGCACAAACTTGGAGAAGATGGAGAATCTACAATATGCATTATGCGCCCATCTACAGATTGCATTTTGGGAGAAAGAGATACAGAAGATGCAGATTGCATATCCAGATGTGTATGCTGAGTAAGTACATAGAAGTGTTTTTGAGCACCTTTGTCATTAATGTCAAAGGGGGAGTAGAGTATGAATAATATGGAGTCTAGTATATGATAAAAGGGAGATATAAGATATAGAGTTTTTATATAAAAGTACAGATAGTAACTTCACCATATTCCTTTGTTGCCATTAATGACAAAGGGGGAGATTGTTGGAAAGTTGACTATACTGAAGTATATGGCTCTATTTAGTGTTGTCATTATGGCAACAAATTCATATGAAGTTTTGGATTCAACACACATTATCAGAAGATCAGGAATTGGCTAAGTACAGAAAATAGGATAGAGCAAGGAACAGGTTGTTATAATTTTGATTAGCGTGTGTTCATTTGTTATCCAAATGATATGTGCCTTTGAAGATAAGATTATGAATATTTTTACATTCTAATTCTAAGAGAGCATGATCAGATCTATAAGTATGAAGAAGATATAGCCAGTTGAAGAGGTACAGCCAGTGAATGACAGAACAGGATAGAGATCATGGAAAGAGCCGACAGAGATTGTTTTGGTGTGGAAGTTGCACTCATCCTCAAGACTTGCACCTTTGGATTATTGATTTTTAGTGACCTAAAAATCTATGGTTAAAAGTGCATGACTTGATTCATCCGAGATAATTAGTTAGAGCTAATTTGGTGAAGCGGACTGTGTGAAAAGACGTGTTTATTCGGTTTGAGTAAAGCAGTTAAAATTAATGTTAAGCCAAATTAATGAAGGGTTGTGTGGTTATGTAAGTGATCAATATACATTTTAAAAGGTTTCCTAAAGCTGACATGTTCATGTCCTTTTGAGGAAGTACTTATAGAAGGTCATTTGTGATTGGAGAAGTTGCGAAAGCCAGAGATAAGAAAGCAGAGCAGAGTGTTAAAGCAGAAAAGATATATCTATTATATGTTGATGATATATATATTGAAGTAGAAGATTTCAAAGTGAAGACAAGATTGTTGTAGAAATCAACAAGAGGTTAAAGCATCAGCGCACAAAAGGAACTAATCAGACAAGTAGTGTCACAGCAGCAGTTCACCTTGCAGATACAGTGTGTATCGAAGAACCAGAAGGTTGTAGCCTTCACCACTTGAGTAGTGTGCTCTTGGAAAATGAGTCCTTGGATAGAGAGTCCACCACCCCTAATAGGGTTATTGTAAAAGACTCCTAACAGGGTCTGACCCTTAACAAGGTTGTTGTACTTCATGTATTGTAAAGACAACTCCTAACAGGGTTAAGGATCTTCTAACAAGGATCACAAGACACTAGTGTAGAATATTTGTGGGTACTAATTCCCACTGGGGTTTTCACCTACATTGGGTTTCCCCATAATCATATATGGTGTTATGTGTTGTGTATATTTATCTTACTTGCATTGATATTCAAGTTCAGTACACAAGCATTTAAGTAAAGATTCAGATAATAAGAAAAAGTATTAATTGATAGATCATTGATTCACCCCCCCCCCTCTCAGTGATCCTAATCCTAACAATTATTTCTCAAGTTATGTTTTTCCTGCAAGATGAATGCCTTGAACAACTTATATCAACTTACTACTTGTCGGATTGCTCTGTTAAACCTTCTTCTTAATGTTTACCGATAAGCAGTTATTCATTTATTGAAATACAGTAAATATGCAGAGTATACCGATAAATCCAGAATGAATTATGTAAGATATAAAATAGTAAAGAAATATATCATATACAAATATAACACATGTATTTTAACGTAGAAACCTTGTTAAGGGAAAAAATCATAGGGACCGGTACCCCAAATTTTCACTCTTCTGAAGTGAGCCATGTTAGGAGCCAACCCTGTTAAAGGTTACAAACACACTGTTAGGCGTGACCTTGTTAGAGGATTTTACACATATAGGTTGTCACTTAGTAACGGGCATCTAATGTTGCCATCCTTGAATCAGCCTCTCTCTTAGAATGTCAATAGGCATCGGGCATATCCAATTCTACTTTCATGAATCAACCTTTTTGGCACTCCTTGGGATGTACCTCAATATATAGAAGATTGTTAAGTCCTACTCTATTAAGAGACTTGATGCTTCAATGGTTAAACTAAAAAAAAATGACCTGTTTCTAATGCAACTTGAATTGCAAATTTTCAGATCTATTTAAGTACATTACCTCTCTGATCAATGTATCAATTCAATTATTTTATGCTCCATACTTTTTGTTTTATGATGTTGTGCTTACTGTTCGTCGGTGTCTGTAGAATTCCTTAGCTCTCCTTTAGCTTGATTGATCAGTACTGCATGAAGTTGTTCTTCATCAGTTTCTCTTTAGCACCCTCTTTCTATTCACTCCCCTTAATCCCCTTTCATGTGATACAAAAATGAATTAATCTTGTCTCCTATATAGACATGATATTCACTATTTCTTGATTCTTGATTCTTAATTATTGGCTCTTGGCTTGAAAAAGAATCCAACCAATTTGATTTAAAGCATAACTCCTGATTTGTCTCGTAGTTATCTTCATGCCAACTGTATAAATCATCTTTAAATCAATTACTTAACTCTGGTCGAATAAAACAAAGAAAACAACCAGTTAAGTCTATCTTTAGCTCTTGCCAGTTAGATATTTTGTCATTTTCTTAACTCTTTGTTCCTTCGGTCAACTCTTCAGTTAGTCGTCGGTTACAACTGCCAGTTCTGTTGGTGTGACTCTAGTTAGCTTTGGGATCTCCGTCCGTCGGGCATCATTGGATTTTTACTCATCGAGCAACTTTGTTTTTAGCTCGTCGGGCATCCTGTGGTTTGCTTCGTCGGGCAACACTATCTTCTACTCGTCAGGTATCACTGTGAATTTTATTCTTTGCCTTTACTGATGGTGTGCACTCCATCGGTGTTATCTGTCACTTAGTGAATACTTGACTTTTATGCATTACTGAAAGCATAACCTTTGTTCCATTGATTCTCTGAAGTCTTTGGCATTATGTACATGACCGTTTAGATTATATCAAGTTGACATCAATGAAAATACGAACCATTAACTAATTTAATGCCTTGCATTATCTTCAACTTAACATTGTCAAACATTTAATCAATTACATGTCATCATAATGTGATGTTGAAGTTGATTAATGCTAATGTATTAACACTTCCTCCCATTAAACCAATTGATCCTTCAAAATAAACCAACAAAAAACTTGATCCCAAAGATTTTTTCCAATACTATTGTCAACCAAGTCATGATATTGAAAAATGTTTGCATTTGAATTCTATTGTTCAGGACCTTATTGATTCTAATGGTATATCTAATGAGGGTGTTAATGATCAAGGAAACAAATTTCTTGCCCCTCCCAACCAAAAGTTGAAAATTTATACCAATCCTTTACCTAGTTCTCATTCTACCAATACCTTGAGTCTACCCATTCTTTGCCCTTTGATTCCAAAGTTATTGACCCTCCTATTGTTTTGCAATATAATGATGAATGTACCATGCCCAACAATTTTGTCAACCTTATTGATCAGTTCAAACTCAAACCCAAACCGACACTTGAGATTTGCATTACGTTTGATCATAAGGAGACTATTAGGGAACCCAAAGGTCATCTTTATATTTTTGCAAAGATTAATGGTCTTCCCTCTTGTGGTGTCCTTATAGATCCTACTTGCATGGTAAATGTTATAAATGAAGAGAATATTTATACAAGACACCTCCAACAAGATTACTATGACAAATTTGATGTGATGATCAAAACATCTAATGGTTTCACTTATCCTACCCATGGTTCCATTACCTTTCCCATAGAAGTTGGTAAGAAATCCTTAGATGTCACCTTTGTTGTGATCCCAACTTCTGATCAGTTTCATGTTAGACTTGGCCTTCCTTGGCTCACTTCCATGAATGCTACAATCCCTCATATCCATGAGTACTTGAAATCTCCCCATGATGGAGAAATCATCATAATTAACCATAGTCTATATCAACCTTTAGCTAGTTATTGTAACTTTGACCTTAACTTATTTTGGCCTAACATGCCTCAACCAGTTTGACCTTTCAAAGACAATTTATTCCTATCCTATAAAAAATTGAAGTAAAAAGGGTATGGAAACTTAGAAATTCTTCTATAGTTATATATCCTTTCACTAGACTTGGAATTCTTCCTACCTCTCTCATACCTCCTATTTATTCTTAAGTTCCATCTCCTATAGCTTAGAAATGACCTACAACTATTATCTTTCAACCTAGCGTGGCTCCTTCAGTTCTTCCTCTTAAAGAAGAAAATAACCCAATGTTGATTGATCCTAAACCAACTTAAATTTCAAACAAAAGTAAACGTAACCATTGTGCTCATGACCACCATCATAGATGTTGCGCCAGGGCCTGTGAGCTTTCTTTCTAAAACCTTTCCTCCCCCAAGACACCTTCTAATGCTCTGTTATTCCTTGACTAATCTATGCATATCCCAAGAAAGGAAGTTAATCAAAAGAAGATGAAATTGAACAAACATGATGATTCTATTCATATCTTAGATTCTATTTTGATTTATTTGGATGAAGAAGATACTCTTGATGACGAAAATTTTAATGTTTCTAATGAAAATTATGTTAGTGCTAATGATTATGATGATATGTATGAGCTTATTGATGTTAATCATGTTTTACTTGCTAGATTTGCAACACAATTATCTCTTACTCTTAGTGGAAAACACAATGACTCATCATTAGAGCATGGTCCTTGTTTCTAACTTGCAATAGCTCCATCTACCATGCTCAACATTTCACCTCTTGTGTGTTTCCCACCTTCTATAAACAATATGGACCAAGATTGGAGGGGTAGGTGAAATGCTTGACTAGCTTCTCTTGTATGATGGATTCTTTTGTGTGTTTGCCTGTTGTGTTGTGCTTCCTCATGATGTCTTGTTTGTTAAATATTTTGTTAGATTTCTTTAAACGACCGTTGTTTCTCTATTGGTGCAAGGTGATAAAGGGATCAAATTGTCGTGACATTCCTATATTTTTATCTCAAATCCTCTTTATTTAATACATATTCTATTATTCATAAATGTGCCTTTGTATTGTCTAATTGGGGATGATGCAAAACATTAGCTACCATTATTTTTTTGTCTCCACAATGTAGGCCCAAAAATACTATTCTTTGTATCTCTTATGTGATCTTCTTAAATTGTTCTTGTGATTCTGCTACCTTTGGGGATGATGTCAATTCCTTTTAATATAATTCTTAATATACACGAGTTATCATATGATCATAATGACCCCAGAGTTAGTAGATCCCTTTTGTGCTCTCTTTGTCATGTGTTTCATTTCCCTTGGTTTGTCCTTTCTTAGGGGCATCTCATAATAGAAACATCTCTTGTGGGTGCATGTATGCTCTGTTAAAGATATTTCTCCCATGAAGGTGTTTGCAATATCTTTAACACGAGGGAATACACTCTGATCCTTGTTTCACACACACACACACACACACACACACACACACACACACACACACACACACACACACACACACACACACACACACACACACACACACACACACACACAATGATTCAATGTAATCTCTTATGCAAAAAGCTAAGAAGACAATATTTTTGTAGGATTACCCTCTCATTACATTATCACGCCTTATGCATTATTCAGTGGATCCTAAGACCAATCCTCCTTTTCTAGATCCCTTTGGAGACTATGCTTTCCTTAGGACTAAACTCTTTTTCTGGATCCCTTAATGAAGACAAGGCTTTCTTTAGGGATTGATCCTCTCTTTTGGTGGATTTCCTAGTGGACTACATTTCACTTGGTTATCCTTTTGTTGATGGGTTAAATAGAATCTCATATCTTGTTAGCCTATCAATTCCATCTTTTGTAGCATTTCCTTTTCTCTTTGCATTATACATAATAAGGTAAAACCTTGGTAGGCTAGTTGGTCATCTCTCTCTCTCTCTCTCTCTCTCTCTCTCTCTCTCTCTCTCTCTCTCTCTCTAGTGTTGCCTATTCTATCTTCATTTTGGATTTGATGAGGACCTAAGTCACTTGGGAGCTTGGTGTTTCCTTGTCTCCTTGTACTTGATAACTTTTTTCTAATTCATATATGTACTTTACCATGAGCATGATGTTGTCTCATACTCCTGCTAAAATTGGGGCTAAATGTACCATCCTAAAAAGTTATCACCTATAATTAGATGCTCAATTAGGCCTCATTTTGGTGATTTCATGTTCGTTATGCTTGATCCAGCTAAATTTCTCCACTTATTCCAAAATATTCTCTTCGTCCTTGACTCCCCATTCCAGTTTGGGCCCATTTTCCTAGATATAGAACACCTTGGGCATTGTATACCTAGGTATACAACGCCATGGATATTGTATACCTAGATATATAATGCCCTAGGCATTGTATACCTCGACATTTGAGCCTAAATTTAAATGGGTGGATTTTTGCAGTATTTTAGTGAGAAATTAAATCTCGTGTCGACCTCCTCCAATTTTTGAATTATGAAATATTGTGAGAGGTATATAAGTGGCCTATCTCTCCTCATTTTGGTAACCATGATCAAGATTTCAAGTGCTCTCCTAAAATTTCACATCCAAGTATTCAAGATCAAGTTTCAAGAATTCTTCAAGCATCCAAGGCAATTGTGAAGAAATATTCTCCATTGTAGCAAGCTTCTCTCCTATAATGGACAAGTAGAGCAGTTCACAATCAAGCAAGATGACCCTTTGACTATCCACATGCATTCTTCCTGCAAGGAAATATTCCATCAAACATAACAATATTGAAGATCTTGGAGAGGCATTCATAGATCTATGTATTTGTGAAGGCATCCCAAATTCCTTTCTACATTTGAAGGTTCAACAACTACAATTCAAGAAACATACAAGCATCTTCATAGATATGTGCAATCTCAATATTCGTTTATGAAGGTGTATTCATTTACAAGGTAGATCTAACATTTACCTTTACATTTATATATACACTTTCCTTTATGCAATTTCATTTCACTTTCAAGGTTTATTCTAAATAGAGATTAGACCAAGGAAAACCCCTTTCAACCCAACACTTTTCCTTTTTTTTTTTTTTTTTTGCAGGAAAGGTGGAAAATCTATCAGGACTTNTTTTTTTGTGCAGGAAAGGTGGAAAATCTATCAGGACTTAATACAGAAAGTGCGGGATCTGACCTACTATTTGTGAAAGTCTCAGAAAAAATCACTGGGTATACAACACCCTAGGCTATCTATACTTGGGCACAGAACATGCCAGACGTTCTATACCTTGCAACTCAACTTCAAATTGAAATTGCAGGTCGGTACTATCTTTTGGTTTTTGTTTTAAGTCACTATAGGTTGTTGTCTATTTTATGTTAGTCTGTATCTGCTATAACTTGTCATATTTTCTTATTTGGCCTTTTATCTTGCATCGCCCTATCATTTCCCCTCAAATTAAATTCACCTCAATTCATTATTTGTGAAGGATCATTGACTCATTTGTAGTGCTTAAGTCCTACTTGAGCCTTTTGGGTCATCTTCCTTACAATTGTGTAATTAGGGAAATGAGGATATTTCCTCTTGTATTACAATGCATTCCTTTTTCTTATTATACAACTGGAAGTACCCATCCTTTCCCCCTACATCTTTTGCTAATAAGATGGCAAGAAAATGGAAGTTACCCAAAACCTAGATGTCAGGTTTGACATCTCCAAGAGAATGACAAGGAGGAACACCAAATGGAAACCACCAAATCTAGGTTGGTACAAAATAAACTTTGATGTATTTGTAAGAAGGGAAAAGGTTGTTGTGAGTGGTTTCATGATGTCTTCTAATGGGGAAATGATTTTCATGTTCACTAGTAATTTTAATGGACACACTAATAACCAGACATAAGGGATGATCTTTCTATGGAGAATTAAGTTTACCCTTTCACTTGGTGTAAAGGATTTGGCAATAGAAGGGGACTCAAAGTTGATTGATGATGTTGTTAAAAGCCTTACCAAAGCTAGTTGGTCCATAGGAGTAATTATTGGGGATATTAGGAAACTCTTGCTTAGGCTTGATCTATTTGTTATTAACCATTCCTATAAAGAGGGTAACATGGTAGCTAACACAATGATAATCTCGAGTATTGAAATTGAAGGTCTCAGATGCTAGAGAAATATTGATTGCATCCCACCTTGAATGCGAGAACTCTCCTAAGGGGAGAGAGTAAAATAAACAATTAGATCATAATGAGGATTAAAAACTTATGGCTATGGTATACCTTATTTGCGTAATTTTTATGATGAATAGGTGTAATAACAACAATTTTTTTTTTTTAAATAGAGGTGGGAAAAGGGAAATGTTGTTAGGGGTTTGAAACTAATGATAAGCAAAAAAAGAATAAAGGGGTGCTACACATACATGGATGATTCTTTGCGTGGCAAGCTGAGGTGGCACATTAGGGAAGGCAAGAGCCATGTGAATATTTCACAGGACATCCTAATGATGAGATGAAAACGAAAAAATATATCTAAGCATTGTTAAATGGGGAGAGTTTGCTCAAGATACATAAATTTGGCCCAATTTTATTATTTGTAAAGAAAGGTATTGTACTATTATGAGAAGGATAAGCAATAATAATGATGGAGCTTGCACACATAATAATCATTTCAACTTTTTAGTTTGGTTATTTATGCTAGTTTTATGTATCACTGTGAATTGTGGTAAGGAAAAAACATGGGTGGGGCTCTCTATTACTGTTGCTGCGATTGATGGAATGGGTGGGGACAGGGTTCAAACTGAGCCATGAAAATATGAAGAGTTTAAAATGATGCCTCAATCTGGCACATATGTTATGAGGGCAGAGTCTCGCAATTCATAGAAAGCATCAATGACTATAACAAGGGCCTCTCCATGCAGTTTGCAACCTCGTGGGCAGATAGAAGGGTCACAGTTGGTGGAATATCCTTTGAAGTGAATGAAGAGGTCATTGCCCAAGCTACTGGGTTGCTGACCACAAGTCAAAAATGGAAGAAGACAAGCCGTGTAGGTGAAAATGATAATCTTAACTAGTTTTTTAGGGGTAACGAGGGCCGAGTTAAGCTGCATGGTGGTTTTGAGAGGGAGCAATTACCACCCCCAAGGAATAAGTAGTAGAGAATGAAAAAAGTCAAGGGAAAAAACCCATCCCACTCCACCAAGGCCTTATTTACCATCTTTACCATTTCCACCTCGCCTTGTGCTCCCCAAGAAAATTATTGTGTAGGAAGCCCCTAAATCTGTCACTCTTTCGTCGGCCAACATTATAGACATCCTTGAACCTAGCAAAAAGAAGTGCATCTAGTAGCCGACGACTACTAAAATTGCTTATGAACCTGGGACCCTAGAAACCCCCACACAATGAGATCAAGTATCTTAAATACAAATATTTACTTCTCGACATTAGTAAGAAGACGGGGAAAAAAACCTTCCCCCTTAGCTAAAAAGGTCAAACCGACTATCTAGAAGATTGTAAGCCAAGAGGAGGATGAAGCAGGGGAAGAAACTAGTAAAAATGATAACCCTAGGTGATCCCATAGACTAGCTACATGCTCTACAGCAAAAAGAAAAATGAAAAACTTGGTGGAGTATAATACACTAGAAGATGAGGAGCAGGGTAGTGAGAATAATGAAGAGGAAATGAAAAGTGAGGAAGCTGACAAATAGGGGGAAAAGGAGGAGGAGATGGAAAGTTTAGAGAAATCCACCGAGGACAGTTCAAACCTTATTTCAGAGAGCATAAAAATGGGACTAATTGATCTAACCCATGACATGATGTGAGAGGAAGAGGAGATGAACAAACCTGAGATAGAGGGACCTGTAAAACCCAACATGAATGGACCTATTTTGAACGCAAAACTACTACTAATGTTATGGAAAAGGTAAAATCCAGGGTCATAAACATTGAAAGAAAGATGGGGAGTGTCTTTCAATATAGTCAGAGGGTAATGCACAATTCTGCCACCTCCCTGTGCATGTTTCAGAATAAGATCTTGGGAACTTATGAGAAGGACGAAGGAAATTACAACTATTTAAGTTCCCCACTAAAGACCGGTGCAATGTCCTCCACCAAGTGGTCTACAAATTCAAGGATGTCCATTAGGGTTAAATCCCCCCCCTTTTTTTTGTTAATACTGTTTATGGCCCTAGACGACCTTATGCTAAGCCTTTTTATAGTTTAGATACTGTTTATGGCCCTAGGTGGCCTTATGCTAAGACTTTTAGTAGTTTAGATAACTTACTGGACTATGGTTCCATAGGTAAACCTTTCATTTTTTTATTATGCTATAGATGGTTAGTTTTTGATGTTAGTATGCTGATAATATGCTGAAACTATTTATGCTGATAACTTTACGCCCTTTGGGTTGTTGTTTATAGGGACAACGCCTTTGTTTTGCTGCTTATTAATATAAAAAACACACCAAGAACATCAACAAGAATATTTTAAAAAGAAAAGAGTTAGGGAAAGAGTACCAGTAGTTGAGCGCGTTCCAATAGTCGTGCACTACATTCCACAATTAAAAGCCCACTAGAAAATCATCTATGAGCCAATCGCTGCCCATTTTTTGGAAAAAAAGTTAGCAATTAGATCAATTGTGCAAGTTTATTGGTATCAACATTGCACAATTTTTGGGGCATTTGTGCAAAAGTTGCACGATTATTGGGGCATTTGTGTAAAAGCATTAGATTAATTGTGCAAGCTTTTTGGTTGTCTAAGCGAATGGGTGATGGTGCAAAAAGGGAAATGGTTAATATTTTGACCCTTTGATGCTTAACGAATTCTACAAGGAGCAATCATAATTACCCAGAAGCCAATTTTTTTTGAAGTAGCTAAGTTGTATACTGAGACAAAATTTTTTTGTCGATGTTTAATTTTGACTATGTAGATACGCCAAATCAGCTATAACAACTATTGATACACTTCCCCTACCTTTTCTCAATAAGAAACTCAATCATTCACATAATGAATTGCATTCCACATTTTAAATATTAGATCCTCACCCTTTTAAGAGTCTAGGACGTTCAGAAATTTTTAATGAAATCATTAACCACTTGGGCCATATCCACAAAGAAAATCGACTCATTTTTGTTTTTAGGTAAATAAATAATATTTAAAACATGTATACTGCTAGGTTTTCTTGCACCCTAAATTGAAGCCAAGTTTATTGCAAAGACTACAACTGGCGGTCCGTATCTATCTGATCCATGTCGGTGACGTTCTCGATCGGTCGATAAGATCAAAAGAGGGTTTGGGTACGCAATGCTGCCGACCAGCATCCCATGATGACCCACAAGTTTATCAAATTGTCATAATCTATACAATGATATAATTAAATGCAACATTTTAATTTCGATCGAGATCGGAATAGTATGTCAACATTACATGAATAAAAACCAAATATAATTAAATGCAACATTTCTCTTTCGATCGAGATCGGAGTAGTATGTCAACATTACATGCATAATAAAAACCAAATAGAGTTTTATGCTGCATGGATAAGCATTGATTGCTTTGCTTTTGGGTAGCGGGAAGAGAGGAAAAACTTTTTTTTTCAAAAATGGCTTCTGAAGAGACTTGGCATTTTGCAGCCGGAATTGCTGGTACCCACATAACACACATCTTAGTTTCCATCTTATTTTGTCTTGTTTTCGGGATTATCGTTTCCATGACATAACATGCATGCATTTTATGTCGTGTGGCAGATACTAAAGTTTAGGTGTTCGAATTGTATATGTTTCAGAGTTTTCATCTGTCTTATGTTGCGTAGATTTTAACATTTCAGAAAAAATTAAAGAGAAAAATCAATTGGGCAAGGCTGATAGCTTTTGTAAATGTTGCCTGCTGTAATAGGTCCGAAGGTCTTGTTGGTTTGATTTCGTGGTTTATTAAAAATTAATGGCGAAACGCCTCCATCTGCATTTTGAGAGTTTTGAACAGGCACGAAATATGCAGTTATGGCTGAAATATTATCTATTGGACATATAACTTTCCCAATTTGACCTTATTTTGGTAGATATTAGTTTTTCCAAGAATTTTTTGCTTTGAGCATTCGATACAATGAATCTAACCTAGTTTGAATGGTGAAACCTTCGTCAATTTATGTCATGAAGAGGTGGGATGAAACTTTCCACGGTAATGGGGACTACTTCTAGAGACCCTATCCAATTTATTACCATTTCAGTATAAATTATGTTTAATCAAGTTTCTAACTTTCTCACAATCAATCCCATTTACAATGAATTTAGCCCAGTTTAAATGGTGAAACCTTCATCAATTTATGTCATGAAGAGGTGGGAGGAAACTTTCCGCAGCGATGGGGATTACTTCTAGAGACGCTATCCAATTTATTACCATTTCAGTATAAAGTATGTTTAATCGAGTTTCTAACTTTCTCACAATCAGGCCCATTTACAATGAATCTAACCCAGTTTGAATGGTGAAAACCTTCATCAATTTATGTCATGAAGAGGTTGGATGAAACTTTCCACAGCAACAGGCACTACTTCTAGAGACCCTATCCGGTTTATTACCATTTCAGTATAAAGTATGTTTAATCAAGTTTCTAACTTTCTCACAATCAGGCCCATTTAATTTGTTCCCATTTTTTCCATGTTCGAAAAGATTGCAGGTCAACTTTAATGGCAGGCTATGTAGACACCAAGCCAGGATTTACACTTAAGATTATTGAGGTTAATACTTAAGAGAGTTATTTACTTACCAAATGGTAATTCAAAAAGGGAGCGCAAGAGACAAAATGGGCTTGCCTGTTAGGCTGGAATCTAAATAATTGTTTTTAGTACCACTGTCTCGTGTTAAGTTTGCTCCTTGCTCTGGGATTTGAAGACTGGAAAGATTCGTAATGCCATTTGGCTATTCACTGGAAAATCTGGAAGTATTGGATTCAATCTTCCCATCTTTGAAGATGGATACAGTAGAAAGATATGTCTTTGCAGTTGATCCCACAAGCAATTAATATAATTGTACACTGCAAACAAGATGACCTTAAATCAATAAAGAAAATAAATTTTGATTTCAAACAAAGTACTTGTAAATTTGAATTTAATGCTATTAGATTTCCACAATCCATATGAATTCTGTGAAATTTTTACTGGATTCGATTTTGTGAGTAAAATTTTCACACAATCGAATCCAGAAAAATTTCACAGAATTTGAGTTTACATTTAAGAGAGTTGACACCCTAGTGGGAGTAAATGTTTTGTAGCATATATGTACAGGCCATAGCAAAGCACCAAAAAAAGGTCTTCTGTTAGAACTCAGTAGGGATGTTCCTAAATGGCCAGATGCCAGGGAAATTTTACCCTGGCATGCCCCCACTGCCATCAGTAGGCTGGAGATACCTCTAAATCCTCTCCTCTCGAGAGGGGATGTTTCCAGGGTGTTGGCCCTTCTAATGAAGACATAAGGGGATGCTGAGATGTCCCTAGGACCCTCAGCAAACTCAGTCATGTACCAGAATGTCCTGGAAACCTGCAATTGTCCCCCACATCTGGCACTTTTGAAAACTGATTTTAAATTTCTTTTGGGTAACAAACCCTAACCTGATAACCAAATGGGCCCCACTCATGCCTTAAACATCAATAAAAAGCTATAAAAGCTGCCTAGCCCTCATCATTTAGACCGGTTAGATTCCTTAGCTTCACTGCTAGTTCTATAAAGAATGAAGGTTTGGTTAGAAATAGCGAGGACTTGGAGTTGGAGAAAATGTATTGATAAAATTATGAAAATTACATGCACCATGAATGTTAATGTTGTTTTGAAGGCCTTAGTTTGGGCTTGGTGGTATGTGCTCCACCGCTTGACTCCTAGACCCCTATGAGAGGCATTGCACCTCAATCCCACTAAGAGCTCTGGCCCTAGATCCCCACCATGTGACATCTCCCTGCTGTCCCCAAATCAAGGTACCTTGGACCCCATGAGGGGTGCTGCCACTCAATGCCATTAAGGGCTCTGTTTCCAGGCCCTCATGAGAGTTACCGACCCTTGATTCCACTAAGGGCTCTGCCCCTAGGTCCCCACTAGTTGCCATATCCCTACTGTTCCCAAATCAAGGTCCTTGGTCCTCTCATGTCCTCACTCTGGAAGTCCACGAAACTATGTTTTTTATTGTGGGGCAAGACATGTAAGACCCTGAGATTAGAACTTAGAGTCATTTATTTGTTAATCTGAGTCAACCTTTGTTGGTGTAATTAATTATTCACCTAATTACACTTTACTTAAGCTTACTTAGGATAATGCATACATAGTAGTTTGCATATGAGACACTTAAAAGTTTGCACCTTTATTAGCACATGGTGTAGGAGAAATTCCACTTTAGGTGGTGATAGTTGTTATCACTTTCCACTTTATGTGTTGTTTCCACCTTTAGTGCACTTATCACATATCATCCTCACATTGTTGCACATACTTCATTGCACAAATGGAGGATGATCCATCTTTGGTGGACATGTGATTCCACCTTGTGTGGGTGATAAGTTATCTTCTCTTTATCACGGTCTCTTATTGCCTTGCAGAACATCTACATTGTACTCATCCATTATCTTATGTACTGCAATTCCGTTCAGTTATTGCATATTGACGAGAATTCAATTTATTCTTGTCTATCTTGTCTCTTGTCTTTGTGCTTATCATTGGCCTCTAGATCTTGGGTTGTTATTGCTATTGACAAATTCTTACATGGTATTAGAGCAATTCTTATATGTTATCAGAGCTAGTGGAGCGTCATTGCGTAGCCTATTTGGAGAGATCTTGGTGTGCTTGAAGGAGGGCAAATTGGCAGATTTGAGGACCAACATTCTTTAGGAGCGCTCTATGCCAAATCAAACCTCACCATTGCGTTTGGGAGGTTGTTTCGATAAATTTTGACTATAAATTTATCTATATCGGGCAAAAGTTATTTTTGGGGCAAATTTTTTTTAGCAGACCAAGCTGTACGACTCGATCTGCCTTATGTGCAGAACAATTTGTAAAAAAATAATAATAGTTGACTGTTCTGCATTTTTTAAATTTTCGCACTATATTTTGTTTGACAAAATATTTTGTTTAGGGGGGTCCGCAGACCGACCCCTACCCCTGTGTACTGCCATACTTGTTTTCACAGGCATCACAGGAATATCAGAGAGATCTATCAGAATAGACCGTACATTTGTGTCAGATCATGAGAGCGTGCCCCAATTGGGCCACCACATCTCGTCGGTGGAAACATCATCAACAAACACAACCAAATATTCTAGCAATGTGCAACTTATAAGGCAAGCAACACGACACAGTTGTTCCTTAGCATTACATATATGCGTTGTGGTATAAAAACACAGCTTCTAGCCTGGGGTGCATGTGGGACTAAAGTCACAAAGCACCACCTCTACTGCCGCCGTTACCCTTGGCTAACCTACCCACCCGCCACCACTCCAGCAGGCGGCGCCACCGCCTCCAGCGCCTTGCTCCAGCTCAGCCTTCCCAGTCTGCGCGGACTGTCGGCTGCCCGAAAACACCACGTGAGCATCCTAGTTGGATTGCCATGTCACCATCTAGTCAACCCTCTGTGACATGTTAGCGCGCCAACACCATGAGCTAGTCATCTTTAAACACGTGTCGAAAGCGACACATCAGTGGGGACAAGCCAACAGGAGTGATGTCATCAGTGATGTCACAATGCAACCTCAACGTACGAATTATCCACATCATTAGGCCCAGTCAATGCTACTTGCACCCAAAATAGGTGATGTCATCATTTTCATGTTTAAATTGGACGTTCATCTAGCCGTTAGATCTGGGGTTGGTGGCTTTTCTGCGACGACCTCCAAGCCATCAAATTTAACCCATTGTTTTGCAGCTTGCTGACCTCATAAAGGTTTGAAATTTTTTTACACTTCTCCATTTGAGTTTTGATTTTTCCATCCAACTTTGAAAGCTCATAACTTGCTCATTTTGAGGCTTTTTTTGGAGCAATTTTTTTTTTGATTTGGGGTAGAAAATCGTGAACTTTCTAGTGGTGGTTTTATTTTTAGATTTTGGTGCACAAAATTTACCATAAATCTCATCTTTTAGCGATTATACTTGTCTAATCCTCAAATCTACAACTTTTGAGGCTTCGTTTAGGCTCGTACAGTGGTGCAGCCAAGGACAGGAAGAACTTCAATAAAGTCAGTCCAATCCTTGCAACAAGAGTCACACTACGGAAGCAACACAAAGGAATGAAGAGATGCAAGATCCACTTTCTTTGAGCACTTGGTGCAGCCAAGGATAGGAGGAACTTCAATGAAGTCAGTCCAATCCTTGCAACAAGAGTCACACTACGGAAGCAATACAAAGGAATGGAGAGATGCAATATCTGCTATCTTATTATCATTAAGAAATCAAGTACAATGGATCCACAACATGCAGTCTTACATTCCTGGCATACTGGCCTGTGGTTAGAACTTTTTGTAGGTTATCTTTTTATATTATCTATCACAAGCTCACGCTGATAGTTCTATCTACCGAAGTTCTACTACTTCTCCATCCCCTCAGGGATGAATTACATGAGTTTATAAAGCCTTCGCAAGCAACAAGTCGGCTTGAGGAAAATTACATTTTCCAAGAACATGAAAACTTATTACATTATAGGTCAGGACCCAAACCATAAGAATCTCTTACAAATAGATAAAACATGACGAGCGAATTGTAAACAGCTTGACTGGCTCAATTCCCAAATTCTTTGCAAATAATCTCTTTGTTCTGGATTTTTGTTTCTTTGAAATTTTCAACATTTATTGATTTTTTTGTGTTTTTTTTCAAAATGAGATAGAAATTGCAATTTGCTGAAATCAAATTAAATTACTTTCAATGCCAAACATGTATCACATCATAACTCTATAAGTCTATTGCATTTGAAAATTGAAACCATTAATTGTTGTAAGATAACAATAACCATGCAATGTAATCAAAGTATTTGTAACATAAACCAGCTACCTCATCCATGTTTCCAGTAAACTGGCCACGGCTGGAAGAAGAGATGGTGATGGCTTCAAATTGTGTCCCTAGCATGCATAAGAGCTGGCCGCAACTAGAGAGTAAAGACGTTTTGCAAACCCCCATCAAGACAACACAAACAATAACAGATTTACTCCTCTAATGGTGTTTGATGAACATGAATCAGAATCACACAATTCGTTGGCATAAAACCTCCAACTCAAAGTGGCAATAAAATGATATGAATTAACAATTCACTCAACAAATACTCAAACCCTCACTCCAAGCTTCAAGAAATTCGCAAATCATGAAGTTTCAATAAAATGATCAAAAGGGTAACTCCAAATGGATTGATTTTCCTTACATATGGAATTGAGTCTTCAGCATGAAGCTTACGACTTGTAGCTTCAACTACACTTTTCACATAACTTAAAGCACCAAGCTTCATTCACTTTTAAAAGCTTGAAATATATTAAACAATTAAAACTCCCTCCATTAAATGCCCAAGCAAATGATATAAAGTCATCATTAAATAAATAACTTTACTTTATAATAGCTCCCATTTAATAATTAATTTAGATAAACTTAATTAATTATAATCATTCCATGAATTGAATTCCTGACCCAAGACCACATGCTCTGCTCTGCCAAGACACTGCCAGAACATCATGCCATAAATAGAAACTTGCCAAAAATTGACTTACTATAAATAGTAAGTTCACAACCAGAGACCCCCAAAACAAACCATTAGCCCACGAGGGTTGCAATGATGGGCTAACAATGGCGTGTCCCAGACACTTGCTAAAACAGAGACATCACACGAACCCACAAGTAGGTCGGCCATGCATATATAATCCTCGAGATATGAGCCACAAAGCTTTGCCGATCGTGGAAATTCTTCGCAAGATCGGAAAACACAAACTGGCCGTGAAACATGAAGAGCAAAGATGTTCCACCAGAAATTCAGATATCTCAAATGCGAAGAAGCCAATTGAGGTGCGAACATGATGCCAGGAATGCTCCATGAGGTGCGCAACAACAACTAATCCAAATTGAAGGAATGCTGAAAGAAACTTAGCAACAAACAAATTGGAAAACAAAAAACAAAATATTTTTGGTTGATGCAAGATTGCCAAGAACTCAAGATGCCTGCATCAGACACCCGGGGTTATTGAAAAGTGAGTCTCACTTTCCTGGGGCTAAAGAAAAACCAAGATGGTCAACCTTTAGCCTGAGAAATCCATGAAGAATCTTCAACTGATCGGTCTTTCCACTTCACCAGATATTCCTTGTACTGCTTGCCTCTTGTACTTCTGCCAATTCAGCTATCTAAAATATTTTCTATCCCCTCCATCTACTTCTTAGGATATTGTTGTTCAACATCTGATTCATCCCTTTCACAAAACTCTGATTCATGGTACTCAGATAGATCTACAACATTGAATATAGGTTATATGTCCATGTCATATGGTAACTCTACTTCATATGCATTCCCTGAATCAAATCTCCTCAAGTTTTTACACAGTCCAAACTTTCTCATTTTCAACTTGTTATATGCTCCAACAGGAAATCTACCCTTCCTCAAATAAACCATCACCTCATCGCCTACAACAAATTCCTTATGTCCCCGTTTCATATCAGCTCCCTCCTTATACTTCTGGTTCATATCTTCCAAATGCTGTTTCACTTGTTTGTGTAATTCATTCATGTGTTCTGCAAATTCTTTTGCTTCTGCACTCCTTTTGACTTCATGACCGATATCCCTCAATTTCAATACTCCCTTAGGATTTAGGCTTGTAACTATCTCAAATGGTGTCTTCCCTGTACTCCTATTCACTGAATTATTATATGCAAACTTTGCTTGTGCTAGAACTAAATCCCAGTTCCCAGTCTTTTCTCCAACCAAACATCTTAGTAAGTTACCCAAACTTCTGTTCACTACCTCTGTTTGTCCATTTGTTTGTGGATGAAATGTAGAACTAAACTTCAATTTAGTATTCATCTTCCTCCAAAGTGTCCTCCAAAAATAACCAACAAACTAACTATCCCGGTCTGAAAATATACTCTTAGGTAATCCATGCAATCTCACAATTTCTCTGAAAAACAAATTTGCTACGTGTACTGCATCTGTTGTCTTCTTACAAGGTATGATATGAGCCATCCTTGAAAATCTATCTACTACCATAAATATAGAATCATTACCTCTTGGGGTCTTCGGTAAGCCAAGTACAAAATCCATGCTAATGTCTTCCCATGGTCTAGTTGGTACTATTAAAGGCGTATACAATCCAGTGTTATGACTACTTCCCTTGGCAATTTGACAAATTTTACAATTTTGAACAAATTTCCTTACATCCTTATGAATTTGGGGCCAAAAGTAATTCTCATTCACCAAAGCCACTGTCTTGTCAATACCAAAGTGTCCAGTTAATCCTCCACAATGTTTCTCCTTAATCAGATTATCCCTCATTGAACTCCTAGGTATACACAACTGAATTTCTCTGAATAACATACCTTCTTGAATGAAATAATCCAACCATTTACTTCGGTTTGCTACAACAGGTTCTCTGCAAGCTTTCCAAGGTCTTCAACTCATCAAAGCCCAATACTTCGATTCTCATCTCTGTCAACAAATTTCTCCTTCTATTTAAAGCATCAACAACCTTATTTGTCTCACCACTCCTATGCTTCATCACAAATGTATAACTTTGCAAGAATTCAACCCATCTCATATGTCTCTGATTCAACTTACCTTGACTATTCAAATATTGCAATGCTTGATGATCGGTATACAATACAAATTCCTTAGACAACAGTAATGTCTCCATTTCTTCAAGGCTTGAACTATGTCATAAAATTCCTGATCATAAATTGAATTTCTTCTCTTGGCATCATTCAACTTTTCACTGAAATTAGCAATTGGTCTTCCTTCTTGAGTTAGCACTGCTCCAATTGCATTTCCACTTGCATCATAGTCCACTTGAAATACCTTATTGAAATCAGGTAAAACTAACATAGGTTGTTCTGTCACCTTTTGTTTCAATAACTCAAAACTCTTTTGTGCTCCATGTGTCCACTTGAATACTTTCCTATCTCCTCTCATTGACTATGTCACAGGACTACAAACCGAACTGAAATTCCTGATAAACTTCCGGTAGAAACTAGCCGATCCATCAAATGATCTTACCTCTCCAACACTTCTAGGTGTAGGCCACTCAATAATTGCCTTCACCTTCTCATGATCCAACTTTAATCCTTTCATTGAGATCACCAAACCCAAGTACACTATCTCTTCCTTCATGAAAGAACACTTCTTGATATTTATCAACAACTTTTCTTCCCTTAATCTCTGCAAGACTTGCCTCAGATGCAACAAATGATCCCCCCTACTCTTACTGAAAATTAGAATGTCATCAAGGTAAACAATCACAAACTTACCCAACAATTTCTTCAATATTTCATTCATTAGGCTCATGAAAGTACTCGGTGCATTAGTCAATCCAAAAGGCATCACCAACCATTCATACAATCCTTCATTTGTCTTGAATGCTGTCTTCTATTCATCACCCTCTCTGCTTCTGATCTGATGATAACCACTCGTGAGATCAATCTTTGTGAAATACCTTGGTCCACTCAAGCAACCATTATATCATCCATCCTAGGCAAAGGAAACCTATACTTCACTGTAATGTTATTAATTGCTCTTGAATCAATACACATTCTCCATTCTCCATTCTTCTTCGATGCTAATACTGCTGGTACCGCACAAGGACTCAAACTTTCTCTGATCAAACCTTTCTTCAACAACTCTTGCACCTATCTATTCAATTCTTCATTCTCTGCAGGTGTCATCCGATGTGTTGCTTTATTAGGCAAACTAGCTCCAGGAATTAGATCTATGCAATGACTAATACTTCTTATAAGTGGTAATCCATCAAGCACATTATCTGAGATTATGTCTTCATATTCAGTATGCAACTCCCTTATTTCTTTAGGATGTCCTTCTGCCGATTCTAAATTAGGCTTCTTAGGAATCAAACCATAACACATACTGTCACTTTTCAAACCATCCAAGAATTTTCTTCCTTCAAACAAACAAATTCTAACACTGGTGCAATTCTCATTCTTTGGAGTCTCAACTAGGGGTACAATACTTGTTTCATCCCATTAGCAACAATAGTATACCTATTCGTTCTTACATCATGCAAAGCTTGTCTATCATACTGCCATGGTCTACCCAATAAGATATGACAAACATCCATAGGCATAATATCACAAAGAATTTCGTCATGATAAGATACAATCTTTAATTTTACTAGGCATTGTTCACTTACCAGTACCTTACAATTGTCCTTGATCCATGCAATCTGATAAGGCTTCGGGTGTTTCAACCTCTGCAACTTCAACTTATTCACCAACTCTTCGGAGGCTAAGTTATCTGAACCATAGTTCAGAATATTGGCATCGACAAATTATCGCCGAGGGCAAAAAAAAGAAATATCGGAAAATATCGGAGATGAGTCGAAAACTTATCGGGAAAATATCGGGAACTTTAAAACTTGCTTAAATTTAATAAAAAATGCATTTTTTTTGCAAAATTCAATAAGCAGATGCATCTAATGAGTTAGTAAATGAGTAAACAAACCAAACAAGCTGATCTAGATATCTATAAATGCAAATAGGGTACAAAATCGTATCCTCACGTGGAATGCTGATGGCTGATAACCATAGTCTGATAGTCTAAAGACACTAAACTCTAAAGAAAACTTAAAATAGCAAATTTTCTTTGTTAAACATTCAGCAAATGTCAAGCACAATATCAAAATAGTCTAACTCTACATCTTCCTCTTCCCACGAGCTCTACTAAAAACTACTGGAGTGGGAGGGAGTCTAGCCCTAGAAGTATGATCCTGATGTAGCTGTGGCTGTCTAGAAGTCCGATCCTGATGTAGCTATGGCTGTGCCTCCTCCCTCTGCACAACTGGTCGTGACTGGACCTCCACCCTCGATGTAGATGGTGCTGATGGTGGCAATGACTCCTCATCATCTAAATCCTCTTCAGTGTCAGTGTCACTGTCACTGTCACTGTCCTCATCTTCCTCAACGTCATCCAATCCCACTGCGAATCCACCCTCCTCCATAGCCTGCCTCTCCAAATCATAGATCTCATCCTCTGTGAACAATGGAGGTTGCTCCTATGGTGTCCAATCAAAGTAAGGATCTATGTCATCTAAATCGACTGGACTAGCTGGTGTTGCCTCTGCTTTTCTTATGCGCAATTGAAGGTTATATCGCACAAAGACAAGGTCATTGAGGCGTTTTTGTGATAACTTGTTCCTCTTCTTTGTGTGAATGGCCTCGAACAAGCTCCAATTGCGCTCACAATTGGATGAACTACAAGGCTGACATAAGATTTGGGGTATTTCCACCCCAATTTCGCCACCAAGCATCTACAAAATAAAATATTAAAAAGTTAGAAAGCAACTTGAAAACATATTTAGTAACTTGGTATTTATCTACTTATCATGCATGTGAAAGACTCCAAAAATCCAAATATTGTACTTGGGGTTTGAGAGCTTCTTCCTCTCTTTGCCACATCCGAAGAGAATAGCTTGCCTGTTGCATTCTGGTACACCTCCAATTCGGCCACAATGAGGTCTCTCACCTGAACATCGGGTACCATGCTCTGCATGCAATCAATGAGGCCCTCCACGACCTCTCCATTGGGATCCGAGTAGGATGGAGAGAAGCGAAAACGAGGGTTGAGGAAGTAGCCCGCTGTATGAATGGGTTGATGGAGCGGATTGTTCCATCTCTAATCAATAATTTCCCATATGGGGTCAAATTTGAGGAGGTCCCCCATGTAGAAATTTTTGATAGCCTCTTTGGCCCTATCCATGGCCTCATAAATGTACCCCATTGGGGTTTGATCCCCATCTACCAAGCGGAGAACTCTAACCAAGGGCTCCGACACCTACAATTGAAAAGTAGAAAAAGATTATTATTAATCATTAGTGACTAGAGTTACAAATTAATAATGATAGACTTGATTCTTGAATAAAAAAAAAATAAATAGTCAATTTTTGAAGTTTGCAAGGTACCTTCACAATTTCTGTAGCAGTTTGTGCAAATTGGTTGTTGAAGACAATGCATGCAACACTTTCTCCATCCAGCTTCTTTGAATAACTTGAGTCTGGCCATGGTTGACTCACAAACATTTGCTTCAAAGGGCTCAAAGAAGTAATAATACTTTGCAATGTTAAGAAAATCGTTGCAAACCTTGTGACTCCCGCTCTAACCAACTTCTTCCCTTGGGTGTGTTCTCTCATCAAGCGGAGAACCCAAGGATGATTGTAAATGTATTTTGTTATCTTTCTTGCATCCTCTACAACTGGTCTCACCCAATCCAATTTTCCCATGTCCTCCAAAAGAAGGTCAAGGACATGCGTTGCACAAGGAGACCAAAACAATGTACCATATTTTTCTTGGAGGATCTTACCTGCTGCCACATAATTCGCTGCATTGTTGGTTATGATTTGCACAACATTCTCAATCCCCACCTCCATCACAACTTGCTCTAACATTAGAGCCAAAGTTTCAGCTGTCTTTACCTTGTTAGAGGCATCCAAGGATTTCAAAAAGACCACTTCATCCTTGCAAGAAATCAAAAAATTGTTGATGGTACGGTTTTTCCCATCCGTCCATCCATCTGAAAGAATGGTGCAGCCAAATATTTCCATTGTAATCTTTGGTCTTCTACCACATCTTTGGCCCTAACAATTGTTTCTTTGAGCAACCTACAAGCACAAAGTAAAATTAATGTTAATTGTTAAGTTACAAGTACACAAATTTGATTAAAAAAATAACTCATATTCAACAAAAATAAGTAAAAGTTGTAAAAGTAAAACTGTAAAATATTTAAAATTAAAACAAGTGAACTAACCTCCCACTCAACTCTCACGGAGTAGGCGCCTTGTAGCCCTTTCCCGCCACAGTACATCTTGTCACAAAATTCAGCCAACGGGGACTTGCGGCAACATTGAAGGGGATGTTGTTGAAATACCATAAATCGGAACATTGAATGATAACTTGCCGATGCACCTCATTGTTCCACCTAGTAGCCTCCAATGATGGTTGTGCACCAGGTATATTTTTGTGCACAAAATAACTATATATAGAAGATTTCTGTGGCAATGGTGGTAGTCTACTAGAACCAACAGAAGTGGTGGCCGAGGGGATGGTAGATTTGCGGGTACATGGGCCACGAAGAGAACCCACTATGCCCTCAAGTGCTTCTTCTTCTTCTAAGCTGACTAGGATACCTGGTCACAACCCCCATTATTTCATTATGATCATTGTTTTAGCGAAATCCAAGCTAATAATGGTGATTAGAAAATAATAAATGATTCTTAAAAAGGAAACAGTGGGATACCTTGAGATTTAGAAATGGCTGCCCTTATGGCCAATTTTGCTTTTTCCCTTTGCAACTTTTTCTCTTCTGCAGCAGCGAGTAAGGCATTCATCTCTCTCTTTATTTCTTTCGTGGTAGCCTCACAAACCCTTGTATCATGCCTTGTGATCCCTCCAAGGTGGTATTTCAAACGAGATATGCCTCCACTAATTAGCTTTTCACATTTTATGCATATCACAGTATTATATTCAGGTCCTTCAAAGCAATATTTCCATGCCTTGTCTCTAGCCCCTTTAGGACGAGTGCCTACATATCTAGATGGACATGCATCTACTGGGGTACCAGTGACTGACCCAGTTGTGGAGCTATTCCTATTTGCCATTTTAATGTAATATCAAGTTCAACCTACACATACAAATTGAAGGCACAAATTTAGAAATTTAGAAATAAACTAAATTGGTTTATAACTTTAAATAAGTTTAAACATTGCTAAAACTTGAAAGAAAAAAACAAAAAAAGTGTTAGGTTATGAATTTTTTAAGAAAATATGAAATTATTGAGAAAACAATAAATTTCTTGCAAAAATTGTTAAAAAATGGTGTTAGATCTTGTTTATTACATTCTAAAATGAGTTAGAGTACAATGGAAATGGTATAATAGAGTTTTTATAAACCTAGATGCAACTATGACAAGACAAAATGATTTAAAAATAAAAAGAACAAGATTTTTGAAAACTCACTTGTGAATCCGAATTTGCTTGAAAAATCTCTTCGAATCCGCTCCAAATCCACAAAAAATCGCTCCAATGCTGCAAATCAAGTTCTTTCTCCACCAAACCCTTTTTTTCCTCTCCAAACTGGTACTTGCAAACAAAAAAATGATTTTTCACCTTTTCTGGGCCGTCAGTCCCTATAAGCGGACTGCGGCCGATATTTTTGGCAAATATCGTGATATGTTTTTAACTTGTCACCGATATTCTTGGTGATAAGTTGGTAACTTATCGGCGCGATATGTTCGCGCGAAAGCTACAGAACTTGTCGCAGCGCATAACTTATCGCAATAAGTTCACTTATTGCTGATAAGTCTGCAACAAGTTGATCTATGATCTGGACTACCACTGTCAATGATTACTTTGCAACATTTTCCTTCAATTTTGCATCTGGTTTTGAACAAACTTCTCCTCAGCAATGGTTCTTGATTGGTTTCTTCATGACATAGGGCTCTCCTAACCATTAGGGCTTCGCCATCCTCAGGTCGGTTCAAAGGTTCACTAGATTCTTCCTCCACAAAAGCATTTCGGCCACTGCTCTCAGCTCTCTTGCTTGAATACCCTTGAGTACATTCAAAAGCTCGGTGCCCTTCACCACCACATTTGAAATGGGTTCCTTTAAACACTCTCTTGTCATCTTTCTTATAGCTACTTGATCCACCTCCTCTCTGAAAATTTCGGTCATCCCTTTGGTATGAGTTCTCTTCCTTGAATTCTGCCTTGCCTTTACTCTGATCCGAATAAGATCTTCCTCCAAAAGATCTACCCCTTTGGGATCTTCCACCTCTTCCTCTTTGTCTTTGTTCAGTTTCTCCTCAGCTTTTAGGGCATATTGGTAAGCTTCCTCCACACTTTGCAATTTAACCAAACTGATCTCATCTTGAATTGATGTCCTCAAACCATTCAGGTACCTTGCAACCCTCTCAACATCATCATCACTATGTCCAGATCTAATATTCAATCTATAGAATTCTTCGGTATACTCCTTCACACTAAGATCCCTCTATTTGAGATTGCAACTTTGTAAACAAATTTACTTGGTAATCAACAGGTAAGAATTTCGCCTTCAATTTGTTCACCATCCTATCCCCTGATTTGATCTTGTCCATGCTCTTCTTTGCCTATCGGCCTGCAAATGTTCCCACCATAATGATGCATGTCCCCTTAACTTTGTGCAAGCATACTTCACCTTCTTATCTTCATCAGTACCTTCATAATCAAAGTATTTCTCCATCTCTGTGATCCAATCAAGTAATTCATCTGAATTCAATTTACCATTGTAGTCTTGTGGATTGAAATGAGGTCTTGCATTAACTCTAGTTAGGGCCTTTATAAATTTGTCATCTCCTTGTTCAAGTTCAGGTGGTGCTTCACCTCCTTCGGCTTCTTCTTCATTTGTTTCTTTCTCTTCATCATTTACATCTTCAATATGTCGACCTCTTCTTTGGGCTGTCTCAACAATGTCTAATCTAGCTGCAATATGTCTCAACATATCCAACACAACTGGATCAACATCTCTCCTTCCACCTCTAGCATTTCCTCTCCGAGCCATCCCGTGCGAATCCTCTGCAATTGCGGGTCAGATCCTCACTCTGACACCCCACAACAAATCAACTTCAGGACTTCGCCAACTCAGGGACCACGATCTGCAACAACAGAATCAGAAGCTCGCTCTGATACCACTTGGTGCAACCAAGGACATGAGGAACTTCAATGAAGTTAGTCCAATCCTTGCAAAAAGAGTCACACCACGGAAGCAACACAAAGGAATGGAGAGATATGCAAGATCTACTTTCTTTGAGCATTTGATGCAGCCAAGGATAGGAGGAACTTCAATGAAGTCAGCCCAATCCTTGCAACAATAGTCACAGTACGGAAGCAACACAAAGGAATGGAGAGATACGCAAGATCTTCTTTCTTATTATCATCAAGAAATCAAGTACAATGGATCTGTAACATGCAGTCTTACATAACAGGCATACTAGCTTGTGGTTAAAACTTTTTGTAGGTTATCTTTTTATACTATCTATCACAAGCTCACGTTGATAGTTCTATCTACTGAAGTTCTACTTCAACATCCCCTCAGGGATCAATTACATGAGTTTATAAAGCCTTTACAAGCATCAAGTCGGCTTGAGAAAGATTACATTTTCCAAGAACAGGAAAACATATTACATTATAGGTTAGGACCCAAACCATAAGAATCTTTTACAAATAGATAAAACATGACGAGTGAACCCACAAGTAGGTTGGCCATGCATATATAATCCTCGAGATATGAGCCACAAGGCTTTGCCGATTGGGAAAATCCTTTGCAAGATCGGAAAACACAAACTGGCCGTGACACATGAAGAATAGAGATGTTCTGCAAAAAATTCAAGATATCTCAAATGCAAAGAAGCCAATCAAGGTGTGAACCTAGGTGAAGGTAAAACATGATGCCATGAATGCTCCATGAGGTGCGCTACAACAATTGATCCAAACTGATGGAACGCTAAAGAAACTTAGCAACAGACAAATTGGAAAACAAAAAACAAAATATTTTTGGTTGATGCAAGATTGCCAAGAACCCAAGATGCTCCTGCGTCATACATACACATTTTGAGGTGCTGTTTTTTTTGAAAGTGCATAATTTTTTGTCTACTTTTGTAATTTGCTTTCAGTTTGTAGCCCTTGTAGGCAGAAATATCACTTTAAGAACTTGGTATTTTTTGGCCATTTATAATCATTATAATGCGAGGATTTCAGTTGGATCTTTAGCAATATTGATTTGAGTCTGATGTGGCCTTATCAATACAGACACATTTTGAGGTGCTGTTTTTTTTGAAAGTGCATAATTTTTGTCTACTTTTGTAATTTGCTTTCAGTTTGTAGCCCTTGCAGGCAAAAAGAACACTTTCAGGACATAGACTTTTTTGGCCATTTATGATCATTATAATGCTAGGAATTCAGTCGGATCTTTAGCAATATTGATTTGATGTGGCCTCATCAAGGCAGTTGTAATTATCAAAATCAGAAGTCCACTTAGCTCTTGTTTGGCAAGTGGAAATTGTACATGCACTATATATAAAGTGCCAAAATCATTATTTTGGGGGTGGGGTTATTTGATTGAGTGAATTTGGGGGACTGTCTCGTGTATTGTGCCTTTTTTTTTTTTTCTCTTGTGCTCTTGCATTCTTCCATATTATGGGTTCTCCTAAATTTCCTTTTTAACTCCACATAACTATGCATCATGGAAAATTAAAGCATGGAGTAAGATGATGGAAAAAGGTTTAATTCAATATGTTGATGGAACAATAGTTGCACCAGCTGATCCTAAAATCTAAGTTATTGGATGCTCTCCCCCCACCCTGTACGCGGAAGCGGAGCCAGATGCGGGTAGGAAGCTCATTCTGGGCATGTGGATGCGTTGTAATGCATCTAGAGGGCATCCACAGGCCCAGGATGAGCTTCCTGCCAACATCCCGCACACATCCTTGCGCATTCGGGCAGGAAAACGTCAAGTTTGACGTTAAAATGAAAAAAACAACTCAAAACACATTTAACATGTGTTTTATAACATTTTTTATTCATTTTTTTTGCTCTAAACCCTAAAACGGCCCTATTAGAGGCTATTCATTGTTTTTTCATCTCATTTTGTTTGCAGCTAGGCCCTCTTCTCATTTGGTCTCTATTTTGGCATTTTGAAGGCAAGGTGATTATTTTCGAAGCGGATCGTTCGTGTGGTACCAGATAGCTTCCACAAAGGAGATCTAAGCGTTTAAGGTAAACATTTGATCCCATTCTTGAGTCTTATAATCATTTTTTTGAGATTTTGATAAATTTTTTCAAGTTTGGGAAGAAATTTTTCAAGTTTTTTTCATTTTTTTCTTTAAAGAAATAAAGAAACCAGTTAGCTATCTATTTTAATATTTTTGTATCTTTTTTTTGCACTTGTATGCTTGATGTTCATAGTTTTTTTCTAATTTAAATTTTTTAATTTCTTATAATAGCAAGAAATCAAATTGTATTGTGCAAGAATGGCCGCCAACGGTAGTCAAAGTTCAGTGGGAGGCCAAGGAGTCGATAAATTCAAAGTTGATGTAGGATCTCCTTTATGGAGACATACCACAAGAACATCATAGGTTGCAGGAGGTGGGTGTAATGACCCTGTCCAAGTCATAACTAAATTCAACATCAATTTCCTTTCCAATTCATTAGTTTGGCATTTTGTCAAACAGTTGGCAAGCAAGCTCTGATACCACTGTAATGAGCCTAATTTGGCTCCTCTTGCTATTTGCCTATAGACCCTGAATCTATTCTGAATTCATGATACCTCTCCACTAATTGCAAGGGAAATTAACAAGCATGTATAAAAATCTTTGTCGTTTTATTATAGGCAATACTTCTCAATATATATAAGGATTACAATTAACAACAATGTTTGCAATTTTCAGAATTCTGGAAAATACCATTCGACTGCTAGAGTCAAATTACAACTGTGCGGAACAAGCTTACATCACCAGGTAATGAGCCTATCCGGCTCATTAACAAATCCTCTAACAACTCAAAAAACTTTACGAATTGAAGAATAATATCATTGCCTTTGCATTTGAGTTTCAATATTCATATCATATCCTATGCATCGAATTTAAATACTTGATCACCCATTACAATCAAAGACTGATGTTATTTTTGCATTCAATGAAATACAAACATTAGAAGAAAAACTTGTAGGTACGTGGGCTGGTGTCTCACGCTGTATAGTGGAGTGAAAGCCAACTTTCAACTACCTCGTGAAAGGCATCCAATGTCTGGTGGTCGTGTGGCTGGTATCCCATGTGGGCCTCTCTAGCAGCAGCTACACTCCAATCTGCGATAGCACAACAGTAAGCCAAATGCTCACACGTAGGAGTGTGGGTTCTTACGGCAGCCTAGAAAGAGCATGAACTGACCACGCGCAGGAGTATGGGTCCTTGCGGCAACGCCAACACTCGTTGCCAAGCCTAGCAATCAGCCACATGACTGCTTGAATGGTCACGCTGCCTTAATTCTTTACCCGCGGCCTGCAGCACTACCACTCGTTATTTATTTAGCCCCGCAGCTTGCCTGTAGGTGGCGTTTGATGCCAAGGGTCGATCTTAGTATCCCCCGCGCTGCTGGGAGAATGTGCAATGACATCCACTGACTACAATCTTGCAAATCGAATTATAATTCGACTTACACCACTCTGCAAATTTTCAAAATGAATTCGCACCCTCAGTGTGCATATGTAATTTCAAATATACCTCTTTCCTTCGGCAACATGCGGACAGTAAGAAGGAAATGCAATCGATTATACAACAACAATCGATTGATGATTAGTTCAAGAAGAATGAGTCTTCGAGAAACTAATTTTACCCTTATACTTCAGCAAGGGCATAGATTTCAAAATCACTAGGAACAATTCCCAAGAACAATTTTCAATAATCAATATTCGATGATCAACACTAAGAATGGATTCGTATTTATAACTCTTCGGACACCATAGTTTCCAAAAGGATAAATTAGTTAACCAGTCTCCGGAATAGCAACTTCCAAATTATAATAATAATAAAGTATTATTATAATAATATAACTTTATTATTAATTAATAACATATTGTTATTAATTAACATTAATTAATTAACCAATATGCATTCCAGTGATAAAACCTGCATCCACTACTGATCCTGCCAGACTGACGGGGCCATCCACTGCATTGCCAAAAATAGCAACGGGCAGAAAAAGACTTACTATAAATAGTACGTCCCCAACCAAGGAACTGTACAAACTGAACATTGTCTGGAAAACTGACCATTGCTGATACTGCCCTGCCAGAATGGGAAACTGGCCAAACAGACTTACTAAAAATAGTAAGTCCAGACTTACTAAAAATAGAAAATCTGCCAACTGGGACCCTTGAAACCAGGGATCAGCTCACGAGGGTCACGATGATGAGCTGATCAAGCCACTGCCAATACCTGCTAACAAAGGGGGTCATCACAGTCCACCCTCCCTAAGATTGCTTGTCCCCAAGCAATCCCTAAGCAACTGTACATCACAATCCACCTAGATCCCAAGGGTGAGCCTGTGTAATATCATTGTCGCGCACAACTGGCCCCTGTAGCACCAACACCCAAATCACTGACATCAAGGACAACATCGTCTGGAGACTAACTGTAGATGCCGATGGGAGAAACAACTCAGCAGAACTCAGCCCAACTGAAACACCAACTCTGCCAATCCCTGAATCCCTTCCACCGAAACCAACCTCTGATAAACTGTCTCGGGTGTATCAACACTGCAAGTGGTCCCACTTGTAACTGCCAATTCCATCTGCGAAGGAAGGTACTAACCCATCCCTTAATGGATGGTATGAAACTAGAGCCAACCCACATCGATGTAAATCCTCTGCCTGTTGGTTGAAAGTAAAACGATGAGCACACCTCACCGTATAGTGCCGATAGAAAGCCCCAATCTCCGTCAAAGGCTCATCACTACCAAACTGGGAATCAGGAGATGGCTCCAATCTCTGACTCCGCCTAACTGCAGGCTGGGTAGGATCCTGGGCAACCCTCTCAGCAAACCCAACCATAAAA
>MU223152.1:916391-938845 GCA_018584345.1 Thuja plicata
AAACCCAACCATAAAATCCTTGTTGGGAAGCATTGTAGCCAAGGTCTCTACAATACTCCCCACTAAGCATCGTATAGCGCAACAACCTCGAATGAGAGTACCCTCAGATACTCGGTATGAACTCCCCTGCAAGTCTGCACTCTTAAGAAGATACTTCGTAAATGTCTCGGTGCAATAAAAATTATATGTGGAAGTGTCAACCTGCTTCCCTGCAACCCACAACTGATCCTCTGGTAAATATGGCACTGCCAATTGCCTACTGCTACCCGTTGTATGAAATGTGGAAATAGATTTGCTTCTAGTAGAAGGAAGCAAATTACCACGAGAGCTCGTCTCCACCGATGCTCTTATTTCCTCAATACGTGCTGCGCCCAAATCCTGGACGGATGTGTCTGCCACATCATCACGTCCCTCATCCCCAACTGTAGAAGCCAACTCACCACCAACCACCTCAATGTGCAACTGAACTGGGTCTGGGGCTGGTGTAGACCAAACATGCTCCAACTCTACGATCACCTCCTCCAATCGTGACTGTGACTCCTGTAAAGCCAACTGGGTACACTGTAGTGAGTCCACGGTCACCTCAAGCTCCTAGGTAAGCTCAACTACTTCCTCCTCTTTCCCTAACAATGTCTCATAACAGGTACTCTCCCACTCTCGAAGGTAATCCCTGCTAGCAACTAACTGCGTGTAATTATGCTTCAAGACCCTGACAGCCTCTCGAAGCGCATGTATCTCTGCTAGAGAAAGACTACTATCACCGTGCTCATCTGACATAGGAGCACACCAACCAGATGCGGCTAACATCTGACGGATCGCATCAAAATGCTCAACAACTGAAGAGATGTCCCTGTCACTCACCTTCAGCTGACTAGACACATGATGCCCCTGTAAGCCCTGCCTCCTATGCAAGCTCTCCGTCCCACTAACTACACTGTGATAGGAGATTGAATCAAAACTGCTCGCCCCATGTGTGCAATTGTCCTCGCACACATCTGCAATTGCGATACAACTCGTCGGTACCTCAACCAACACCTCAGAAGAAGCGGAAACCCCAGTAGGATTGCCAATAACAGAGTCCCTGTGAGTCCTGATCCTGGGACCCATCCAAGAGCTCCTCAGAGTCATAGCCCAATATCTGATAAGGAATGTCATCCCCTATGCAGCCTATATCATCATTTGATAAAACTCCGAAGTGTTCACACTCACTGCATCTACATCCCCTAACAGATGCTCAACTGCTATCTCCTGACTCTGTACATTTGAATCAATGTCAGGATGTGAATCAATAACTCCTGAAAATGAGCCGACATCTGCCGACTCAGCTGTAACACCCTGATCACCAATATCACAACAAGATAGCTCCATGCTCTTGCCTAGCCCACCTGAGAGGGGTGTTGCCTCTCGCTCTGGAGCTACACTAGGACAACTGACATATAAATCTCCGATAACAATTCTCTCCTCAAGAGAATTTGAACCATCAAAGGCAACTACTGTATCAACTGTCTGCATCAATTGCAGCAACTACTCGGAAAGCCTCAACCTGCTGAAGCTCAGTACTACAGTCTACCACTGGTACGGACATGTCCACCTGTTTATGTGTAGAGTGTCTATCATCGGATACATGAGTAGGTGTCATAGTATATACTGGTGGGTCTACATCTCGGACACCTGTTGGGGAAAGTTCCAGCTTCCTACCTTGCGATCTCGATGCTGGCCTACGAAAGGCAGAAACCATGTACCTTGCTGCCCTATCTACGGTCTCTGGGTCCGACAGACTTGCCGCCATCCTCTGCTGATGAAGCCTAAGTCTCTCCATTAATGTATCTATTCTGTCATTATTCCCTACACTGCTGCGCCGACTCTCGGAGCTAAGCCGCCTGTATCTATCCATAGCCAAAATGCAAGAGTGCTGATCACTCTAAAAATAATAGCAGATCTGCATAAATAATAAATTTCCTACACCACAGGGTGGCAGGAAACCGCTCTGATACCATTGTAATGACCCTGTCTAAGTCATAACTAAATTCAACATCAATTTCCTTTTCAAGTCATTAGTTTGGCATTTTGCCAAACAGTTGGCAGGCAAGCTCTGATACCACTGTAATGAGGCTAATTTGGCTCCTCTTGCAATTTGCCTACAGACCCTGAATCTATTCTGAATTCATGATATCTCTCCACTAATTGCAAGGGAAATTAACAAGCATGTATAAAAATCTTTGTCGTTTTATTATAGGCAATACTTCTCAATATATATAAGGATTACAATTAACAACAATGTTTGCAATTTTCAGAATTCTGGAAAATACCATTCGACTGTCAGAGTCAAATAACAACTGTGCGGAACAAGCTTACATCCCCAGGTAATGAGCCTATCCGGCTCATTTACAAATCCTCTAACAACTCAAAAAACTTTACCAATTGAAGAATAATATCATTGCCTTTGCATTTGAATTTCAATATTCATATCATATCCTATGCATCGAATTTAAATACTTGATCACCCATTACAATCATTTGTCCAAGACTGATGTTATTTTTGCATTCAATAAAATACAAACATTAGAAGAAAAACCTGTAGGTACGTGGGTTGGTGTCTCACGCTGTATAGTGGAGTGAAAGCCAGCTTTCAACTCCCACGTGAAAGGCATCCAATGTCTGGCGGTCGGCCTCTCTAGCAGCAGCTACACTTCAATCTGTGGCAGCACAACAGTAAGCCAAATGCCCACGCGCAGGAGTGTGGGTTCTTACGACAACCTGGAAAGAGCATGAACTGACCACGCGCAGGAGTATGGGTCCTTGCGGCAATGCCAACACTCGTTGCCAAGCCTGGCAATCAGCCACGTGACTGCTTGAATGGTCATGCTGCCTTAATTCTTTACCCTAGGCCTGCAGCACTACCACCTGTTATTTATTTAGCCCCGCAGCTTGCATGTAGGTGGTGTTTGATGCCAAGGGTCGAGCTTAGTATCCCCCGCGCTGCTAGGAGAATGTGCAATGACATCCACTGACTACAATCTTGCAAATCGAATTTATAATTCGACTAACACCACTCTGCAAATTTTCAAAATGAATCCGCACCCTCAGTGTGCATATGTAATTTCAGATATACCTCTTTCCTTCAGCAACATGCAGACAGTAAGAAGGAAATGCAATCGATTATACAAAAGCAATCGATTGATGATTAGTTCAAGAAGAATGAGTCTTCGAGAAACTAATTTGACCCTTATACTTCAGCAAGGGCACAAATTTCAGAATCACTAGGAACAATTCCCAAGAACAATTTTCAATAATCAATATTCGATGATCAACACTAAGAATGGATCCGTATTTATAACTCTTCGGACGCCATAGTTTCCAAAAGGATAAATTAGTTAACCAGTCTCCGGAATAGCAACTTCCAAATTATAATAATAATAAAGTATTATTATAATAATATAACTTTATTATTAATTAATAACATATCGTTATTAATTAACATTAATTAATTAACCAATATGCATTTCAGTGATAAAACCTGCATCCACTGTTGATCTTGCCAGACTGACGGGGCCATCCACTGCATTGCCAAAAATAGCAATTGCCAAAAAAAAGACTTACTATAAATAGTAAGTCCCCAACCAAGGAATTGTACAAACTGAACATTGTCTGGAAAGCTGACCACTGCCGATACTGCTCTGCCAGAAAGGGAAACTGACCAAACTGACTTACTAAAAATAGTAAGTCCAGACTTACTAAAAATAGCAAATTTGCCAACTGGGACCCTCGAAACCAGGGATCAGCTCACGAGGGTCTTGATGATGAGCTGACCAAGCCACTGCCAATACCTGCTAACAAAGGGGGTCATCACAGTGGGTCATATCTTTGGAAGTGTAATGTCTGCGATAATAAAAAACCATTCAACAACTCATATTCTCGGGTCAAACTTCATTTTATGGGCCCTTCTGGTAAAGGAATGGGAATGTGCAAAAACAAAGATGGGAAGGGGATGTCTAATGCACAAATAGCAGGATATATAAAAGAACAAGAAGAGGCTGATAAATTGGTTAGAAGATCAAAACAAACTTCTTATCAACCTCCATCTGGAAATAGAAAAATGCAATTACCCACTGAACCAGTTGTATCCTCCAAACATCCATTCTTGCAAGTACTATACCGGAAGTGGAAGAGGAAGAAGTAGAAAATACCGCCGCAAAAGAGGTCCATTGACCACGACATTTAAAATGGAGGCAAGAGAGCTTGTTGGTCAAGCCATTGCACGTTGTCTCTATGCCAATGGTCTTCCTTTCAACTTGGTGAGATCACCATATTGGAAGGAGATGGTGGTAGCCATCAATAAAGCATCGGCTGATTACATAGGTCTCGAGTATGAAAAGGTGCATACCACCCCATTGCAAAAAGAGAGGACTTCTATAGAGAGATCTCTTCAACCAATTAGAAATTCTTGGAAAACTTCAGGTGTTACTATTGTTTCCGATGGATGGAAAGATACAAGAAACTGTCCATTGATTAATGTGATTGCAGTGTCCCCTATCGGGGCAATGTTGTTGAGGGTAGTTGATTGTGAAAGGGAAGTGAAAGATACACAATTCATTTCTAGAATTCTCATTGAGGCCATAGAGATGGTGGGTAGTGGGAATGTGATCTAGGGAATCACGGACAATGCAAAAAATTGTAGGGGTGCAGGTGCTTTGGTTGAGGGTCGATATGACCACATTTTTTGGACACCATGCACTATACAGTCCCTGAACTTGGTGATGCAGAAAGTTGGCACTCAAATAGATTGGGTTCATCAAATATACCAAGAGGGTGAGGAGATCTAGATGTTTGTGACGAACCACCAAATGTCACAATCGATATTCAGATCTTTCTCCAAATTGGAGTTGTTGAAGGTAAGTGTAATTACTAAATTTACTTTATTTATTTAATTTTAATAAATTTTGTCATGTTCAATTATCAATTTGTATATAAATTTGCTTAATATTTATTGACATATCGTTATTAACTTACTTAGGTTGTTGAGATCCGATTTGTATATCATACTATTATTATGAGACGACTTGTCAAGTTGCATGAGGCATTGAGCAAAATGGTTATTTCCAACTAGTGGAGTATGTGGAAGGCTTCAAATTTAGAGAGGGCCAAAAAGATCAAGACATTAGTCTTGGATGACAGTTGGTGGGCTTGTGTGCAATTTGTATTGGATTTCACCGAGCCTATCATGACTATGCTCCGATTTGCAGACACAGATAAACCTTGTTTGGGGGATGTCTATGATGGCATGGACACAATGGTGGAGAAAGTAAAATTTGAAATATAAAAACATGAAAATGACCCCATACAATGTGAAACCTTATGCAATAAGGTGGAAACAATCATTCATCATCGTTGGGAAAAGATGACCACCCCATTGCACCTCCTTGCATATGCCTTATCTCCGAGGTACTATAGTGCTGAAGTACTTGCTATGCCATATAAAGTAGCACCATATGCGGATGAAGAAGTTGCTAATGGGTGCTACAAAGCTTTTGAAAGACTCTTCCAAGATGACGAAATGCACAAAAAGGTTTAGACAGAATTTGGCTTATTTGCTTCGGGAATAAAACATAGTCCACTTGCAATAAAGGACCAATACAACATGGGAGCTATCACATGGTGGTACCTCTATGGTCAACCATTTAAGCTTCTACAACCTCTTGCAATCAAGGTCCTCTACAAGTAAGTTTTTTTGCTTTTTGTTTACCACTTGTATTCTACAATTTAGTACTTAACATTCTTCAATTTACTTTACATTTTTATGTTTAATTTTGTGAACACTGTCCAGGTTGCAAGTTCTTCTGCCGTGGAACGGAATTGAAGTACATACTCCTTTATCCACTCAGTGAAGTGTAACCGGTTGGGATCAAAAAAATCTGAAGACTTGGTTTACATTCATACCAACTTGCGTCTTTTGTCACGTAAAGAGGAACACTACAAGGATAGGGCAGCCAAGCTTTGGGATGTAGCCCCTGGGTGTGCCAACTTGGATGCAACTGTTGAGGATCTTACTAGACTTGCTGCAAATTATGATGATGATAATGATAACATCACGACACATGGTGCATCTAGTACTAGTGGAACCGCTTTGGATTCAAATGATCTCGAACTTGCAGCAATTGGAGATGATGAGAATTTTTTTGAGAATCCTTATGACTAATTAGTGAACACTGAATCTTGATTGATGAACATTGAATCATGAACTACATTTTGATTTTGTAAATTGTAATGATTTTCTGATTTGCATTGGAATCGTGAACATAGAGTTAGATGTATATGACATGGCTTATTAGTTATTAGTTATTTGAATATTTGTGAACTATCAATTGACATTTAATATTATCTTAATCTTGATCAATGATGAAGTATCATACTATCAAATGATTTAATTTTGTATTTTTCTTGCATTTCTTTGCATATATATAATTTTGTATTTTTCTTGCATTTCTTTGCATATATATATATATATATATATATATATATATATATATATAAACACATCCAAAACCCCCCAAAATTTTTTTCGCGCATCCGCACACCCGATTCTCGCACCCGCACCTGAATTGGCAACTTAGCCTAAAACTAATCTTAATGCTCAATTAGAATGGATTGTTAAAAATTCTATGGCTCTTGGAACTTTGAGAAAATATGTATCAAATGACCTTATCTTCCATATTGACCAATGTATGGCCAAGTTGATGAGATGAGAGGTTATCAATTTGACAGCGATCTCGTGAATTTGGATCCCAAGAGTTTTGATACATTCTAGGATTACATCACCAAGGCACGTGAGCTAAGAGCAAATCTTAATGATTGTGGAATTGACAAAAAGGATGTACAGTTGATCCACAATTTGTTGGGCAAACTTCCATCAGAATATGCAGCAGTTGTTTCTAGCTTCTAAAGCCATAAGTTGACTATGGGTGCTTCATACACTATGCCTTCATTTGAGGCCTTCACAGAGATGTTGATGTTAGAGCAATCAAATTTGATGAGCATGGGCATTCTCAAGTCTCCAAAGTCCAAGGCTTTTGTAGCAAATCAAGGGAATCAAGGAAAGGGTTCCTACAAGAAGCATAAACAATGGAAAAAGACACAACAAGAGAAAGCACAATCAACCTCCTCACAACAAGGCAATTCTTCATATTCCAACAAGAAAGGGTATTCATTTAGTAAGGAGAGACCACCTTGTGCATATTGCAAGAAAAATAGTCATGATGAGTATCACTGCCACACTAAGAAAAATGATGAGTTGACAAACATTAGAAAGAGGAACACCATCAATGTGCCATCAACCTACAATGAGAAGGATTCCGCAACTTCCACTTCCTCATAGTCAAAAGGAAAAGGGAAAGCATTTGTGGCAACTACAAGTTCTTCATAGGAATGGATACTTGACTTGGGTGCCACTCAACACATGTTCTTCAAAGGAACAATTTTCTTCATTGGAGCCATCTAAGATACCCCATATTCTAATAGGAGATGATACTCAAGTGGAAGTTGAAGGCAAAGGTTTGGTAGCCAAGGATGATGGAACATTTGAGAATGTTCTCTATGTTTCTAATTTAGGTACCAATCTACTTTTAATTTACCAAATCACTCACTACGGAGATGGAATGAAAGTTGAGTTTCTACCTGATCTAGTTGTGGTAAAATAACTTAAGGATGATACTTTGGTTGCAGTGGGAAAAGCCAATCACAACATAAGGCTTTACTCATTTTCCCACTTTGTGCCTAATTCTTCTTTAATTCCCTTGCTTAGTCACTCAAATTTAGAAAGCAAGTTATGGCATGAGCGGTTTGGACATCTCAATTACCACTATCTTCAACAACTAAGCTCCAACCATATGACCACAGGTCTACCTCCTACCAACTTTTTAGATGGTGTATGTTCAGGGTGTTCTATGGGCAAGCATCTAGAAGAGAAGTTTGACAAAGGAAATTTGTGGAGAGCTTCAAAAGTTCAACTAGTTCACAGTGATGTAGAAGGCCCATTTCCAGTGCCATCATTTAGCAAGGCTTTCTATGTCCTCACTTTCATTGATGACTTCTCTCGCTTCACATGGGTCTACTTTCTTGTTCACAAGAGTGAAGTGTTTGACAGATTTCTAGCCTTCAAGGCTCATGTTGAGAAGCAATCAGGGAAACAAGTTAAGATTATTCGTACAAACAATGGAAGGGAATATGTGAATAGTAGACTTGAGGACTTACACTTGACGCAATTGATCTTCAACACTCAGTTTTATGCACTCCACAACAGAAAGGTGTTGCAGAGAAAAAGAATAGGGCCCTTAAAGGAGATGGCTAGTTGCATGATTCGTGGTAAGTCTCTTGGTCCAACTTTTTGGGTAGAAGCTATAAGTTGTGCCACACACATTCAAAATCGGGTACCTCATAAAGCTTTGAAGGGCACCGCTCCTTTTGAGGCTCGGTGTGGTAGAAAACCAGTTGTGAGACACTTCAGAGTTTTTGGTTGTCTAGCTTGGGCACAAATATCTCCATAGAAACGCAAGGCATTGTTACCTCAAAATAGGCCTTGCATATTTGTTGGATATCTTGAAGGTGTTAAGGCATATAGACTTATGGATCCTGAGACTCATGAGATATTCATTGAGATGAGTGTACACTTTGAAGAAAGCTCTCCTAGCTTGGCCTCCACCCTTCATCCATTGTGGAAAGTGATGTTAGTGGCTCAGATGATGATTCTACCTCAACTCCAACTCGCAGGATTATACCTTTGTAGGGTCCACTTGCAGTTGAGGATACTCCTACATCTTCTACTAGACCTTGTTGGGCTCGACAAACTCTTGATTCAGCAGGTTCACTTGTGGGAGATCTTTCAGACATTTGAAGGACAAGGTCACAACATCAGTCACTTCCACATGCTTTCATTGTTATAGCTTCGACTCCTTGTGATTCAGTTCAACAAGAGGTACCTTGTCTTTGAGCATTTGCATATTCATATTAATTATTCACCTAATTACACTTTATTTAAGCTTACTTAGGATAATGCATACATAGTAGTTTGCACCTTTATTAGCACATGGTGTAGGAGAAATTCCACTTTAGGTGGTGATAGTTGTTATCACATTCCACTTTGTATGTTGTTTCCACCTTTAGTGCACTTATCACATGTCATCCTCACATTGTTGCACATACTTATTGCACAATGGAGGATGATCCACCTTTGGTGGACATGTGATTCCACCTTGTGTGGGTGATAAGTTATCTTCTCCTTATCATGGTCTCTTATTGCCTTGCCTATATAAGCAGGCACATCTACATTGTACTCATCCATTATCTTATGCACTGCAGTTCAGTTATTGCATATTGACGAGAATTCAGTTTATTCTTATCTATCTTGTCTCTCTTGTCTTTGTCCTATTCATTGGCCTCTAGATCTTGGGTTGTTATTGCTATTGGCAAATTCTTACATGGTATCAGAGCAATTCTTACAACCTTAACAGTTGATCTGATGCTTTTAAGTACTTTTTACTGCATCCAAGCTGGAGTAATATATGTAAGCTGCATATGTCCATGGAACCATGTTTTTTACTGTGGGACAAGACATGTAAGGCTCTGAGATTAGAACTTAGACTCCTTTACTTGTTAATTTGAGTCAACCTTAACTTTTGATCTGATGTTTTTAAGTACTTTCTACTGCATCCAAGCTGGAGTAATACACGTAAGTTGCATAGAATCAAATTTAATTCACTTGGTTTTGTGAAATAATTGGAAAACAGGAAAAAGTACTAGATGACATCTATAAACAGGAAAAAATTATGTTGATTTACAGGTGAATTTGGGTTTTACCCCGCCTTCTGTGAATTACTCAAGTCATAAGGACTGTACCCCACACAAGTGGATTGAGATACGTGAAACACATTTGTGTGAGGCCATGACATCAGAAGTTCAAATCAAATTTGTCTAATCTGTTTTACTGTAATTATAAGAAAATAATGTTTTTGATGAGTATTCGAAGGCTTTTACTCCCCAACTATGGAAAATTTTGTGTTTAATTTGGTATTGAGCCTCATTCTGTGAGGAACTTGATTTTTAGGGATTTTGCAGTGCACACAAATAGGATTGGGATAGGCAAGACACGTGCGTCAAATCTCAGAATCAAATTTGCCTTCCCTGGTTATCTGAAATTATTGGATCAAATCTCAGAATCAAATTTGTCTCCCATGGAACTTTTTGGGAAATCCTAAATAACTTTTTCATATATGTATTTAAACCCCAATCAGGGAAAAGTTTGTTATCTTTCGTAACTTTTAGTGTTGTTTTGGAACATGTTCTAGATTTACATTCTTTTATAGGGAGAATCAATCTTCATATTTGAAGTTTTATAAATTTATGTTGAATAACGAATCCGGTATTTTTAATGTCTGCCAACCTTTTGCCTATGATAAGCACAAGACAACTTGTCTCAAATCTTGGTGGACTCATGCTTCCATGATAATGTGGAGTTAATGCCAATGTGAAACCCTCATTGGTTATCAAAAGTAAAAACCAATTTTTAATCCATTACAAACACTTTTTCTAGGCTTTAAGGACCTCGATCCTTTCTGAAGTGTTGCTTTACAGTTTACACATAGCAACTCATGGTATGAGACAAGAGTTATTAGTAAGCACCCAATGCAGGTGAAGAGTATGGAGCAATTTCTGTAGATCTGATCTACTATTCTGTCAACTTTAAACTTGCTAGAATTTGCTAAATTTTTTTTCCGTATTCTTTCCTTTCTGTAGAATCTGTACAATTTAATATAGCATCTTAGACTTTTAATATCGCCTGGGGTTTAGGGAAATGTGAAGCTCAATATTGCTGATAAAACTTAAATTTAAGACCAAAATTTAAAGCTAATGCAATGTTTGGCTATCAAACAAGTTTTCAGCATTGTCAATGTTGAGCATAGGTTTCTGATTTACATGTTTGCATCATAACATGCCTTTGTGAATCAGTTCACTTAAGTGACAGATGAATTTTGTTCAATTCAGTTGCTTTTTTATTCGTGAACTTACATCTTTGCATGGAAGTCTGTTTAGAATTTCTGCTTCAGTCAAATTAATTTTACTAAATTAAATTTTATCTATTGTCAGATCCTTACTAAATACTTGAAAATTTCAGACTTGCTCTATTTAACTTGGCAAAATGGCATTAGATGAATCTACAGGAAAAATTATGTTCAAAATTTGTGCTCATATATTTTTTTCTCTCTTAAAGATGATGAATGTTAATTATTGGTGTACCGAGAAAATTTGCTTCCTTTTTTATTTGATACTGAATATTTTTCGTCCTATGTACAGGCAACTTGTTTGCTCTAGTGCTCTTCTTGTCCCCAATGTAAGCTTACCTCTTTATACCCTTCTTCACTTGTTTGAAAAAGTGACAATCATGTTCTAGGGGCATTTTCTATAGAATCCAATATATAGTGAATTTCCAATACTCCTGTCCATTCTACTTATGATCATGGATGCTTATAAGGGTCTGGTAAAATACTCTTGATTTCTTGCTTAACAAAATGTATTTATTGTGGTTTTCAGACCTACATTTGTCGAAGTGAGCAGGAATAAGTCAACTCAGCGATTTTCGAGTCTTCCATATATCTTTGCTCTCTTGAATTGTTTGATTTGCAGTTGGTATGGTCTTCCCATTGTATCCAATGACAATGTTCTATTAACCACAGTCAATGGGACAGGAGCAATTTTTCAACTTTTCTACATCTGCATCTATATTGCGTATTCTCGGAAGGAAGCACGGGTATGCTTTTTTATTTTGTGCTTTGTTTTTCATTTATCTCAATTCATTTGATATTTTTGTCACTTGATGCATCCTAGCCTCTTTGGCCCTGGCCCTGTTTCCCTATCCATGTCCCTGTGTTATTTTCCTCCTCAAACATCATTTCTAGGATGTATTTCCCTATTCAAATGTCATTTCTAGGATTTTAGGAGTATTTCCAGGTGTCAGGAAAAGGGAACTACATATTATCCATAATATGAACCATTCTGGCAGAGTATTATGTGAAAATATCACACAAAGCATGTTATACATGATATGCATTGCATGTGGACACCTACTCACATATGTAGTAATTATGTATTTGCATGTAAAATTATCTATTCTTATTTGAGTTTTGCATAGTTTGATGATTACCTTATGGCAATTTTGGCACGTGATTACCTTATTCTTATTTTTTAAAGATTTTTAGAACTTCAGAACATGATAGTAGTAACACTGAATTTAAAGCAGTTAATGAGTGAACCCGTATGATGCAATATGTACATGCAGTTTTGTCATTCTCAAAACATAGAGGTTATCCAAGTTTGATTAAAATTATAACTTCATTTTAGTGGTTTGAACATATGTACTTCAAAAAATGTAACAACTGATTATTGATTTTGCCTTTTTCAATTGACAGGTTAAACCAGTAGCACTGCTGTTATTGGTTCTGAGTATATTTATAGTGATTGCCACAGTTTCGTATGGGCTTATGAAGCAGCCACTGCGAATGATGTTTATTGGATGCCTTAGCGTAGTGTCTCTTGTTTGCATGTTTGCATCACCATTATCTATCATTGTACGAACCTCTGGGTATCAGACACTTTTACTCTTCCAGAGCTTTTTGTCTGTTTTTTGATTCACAACTCAGTTTTGTTTGATTATTATTTTAAAGATCCTATGCTAGAGCCTAGAGGCATTCTATTCTTAAAGAAAGAAAAATTACCCTGATATTTCTGTAGGATGTTATCTTGAAATATCTTATGAGATGATCTTTATTTATGGTCACTTTCACTTGTTATACTGAAGTAAATTTAAGAAATAGTTATTAATCACCAATGAAATAAGTTTCATTGAATTTTTTTGTTAGCAAGTGAAACAAACATCAGCATTAAATGGTTGAACACTTGGAAGAAGCATACAACCCTTGGGGAAGGTGGTTTTGGAAAAAATTATGGATAGGATCCCAGGCTTGGTTGAAAGTGAACATATGGTTTTAATCCTCTTGAATGTGTAACAAAGTTGTCTTTTCCTGTCAATGTGCAGAGGCTGGTAATTCAGACAAACAGTGTAGAGTACATGCCATTTTATCTTTCTCTTTCAACATTTTTGATGAGCACATCCTTCTTAGCATATGGCATTATTGGCCATGATCCTTTCGTTTCGGTGAGTATTTTCCTCAACCTTCTATTCATTTACATGATAAAATTTTGCCCTAATTGAAATACTTGTTGGCCATCTAATCATCTACTATGACAATTTGTTGTATGAACATTGGATATCTCCTCCCTTTTGTAGGTCCCCAATGGGATTGGGAGCTTCCTGGGAATCATACAGTTGGTTCTATACTTCCATTATAGAAGGGTTAGTAGGAGAAGCTGTGACACACAACCATTGCTAAGCTCAAGGGTCTAAGAATTTCCACAGTGAATTGCTTTCATTAAGAGACATGATATATCGAGAGTCCATGTAAGTGATTGAGAGCTTGTAGTAACTGTGTAGATGTTTTTTGCATCAATGTTTTGGATCACACACTGTGATTTATCATTATGATTACTCTGAAAATGCTTGTAGTAACTGTGTGGGTGCTTTTTGGATCAATGTTTTGGACCGCACACTGTGATCCAATGTTATGATTCCAGGTGTATATGTCATTTTGATAGCATGAAGGTGTTTGGAGGCCTTCTATCAACTAGGACTTGCTACCTGGAGTATGATAATAGAAGGGTGCAATTGTTTATGGTGTTGATTAAGTGGTATATATTCTTTGAAAATTTTCAGCCAACAGACTTCAATCCAATCAACAAACCATGTGTAGCAATTCTTTGATAATTACCCACAGAAACGTTTAGTTTTTACTTGAAAGTTTTTTTCTGTCCAAAAATCAGATTTTCAGACTGAAAACTTGAGTTAATTAATGTTATTTTGAGTATATTTGAGCTTCTCATCAGCTTATTAGATCTTTCATGTTATATCTTAAAAGTGCGATCAATAGTAACTATGACACAGAGGAATAACAGAGCTTTTGTTCCCATGAAATTAAATACTATTGAAATAAAAAAAATATTCAATTTGAGCCAATGTTGGTAATAATGGAGCTCACAAGGCATATAGATATTTGATTAATTGTTAAATGTTGCCATAGAGATCCATCCACGAATATGAAGATCTTTTGGACAATCACGTGGATCCTCGATATTTCTGTACGTCCTCCATGAAAGCGCTGATATACAGTTTTAGCTCTTATTTTTCACAAAGTGAAAGTCACTTGATATTTTTTATTGATGATTGAAAAAACAAGAAGATTGTTAGGTTGCAATCCGGGTTACACTCGAGAAACACTGAACACAATTTTGCGAAGTTGATTTAAAATGAAATTTGTAAAACTTCTCTGTATTCTGTACTATTATGAATCGTTTGGAACTTAAAGCCAAAGGCGGCTTCGGATGATTATAACACAAATAAATGCCTTGCAGTTCTGGTAGGCCGTAGGACTTTGTTCCTAGCTCCTAGGGTTTATTAATGTTTCTTATTCAATCGCTGTTGTTAGCTCTTTACCTGAGCATATTGAATCTAAATTTATTAGTAAAATTTAATTTGTCAGCAAAGCGCATTAGCTGGAATACAAGGTCAGCTTGCTACTTAGCTATTTCTTTTTAAAATAACTTAAGTTGGAAATATGTGGAGGGCCTCAATTACCTAGAAACAATCAAAATACAATGGAACTAATAAAAGGGCAAGATGTCTAACTAGACAAAACATTTGAAATGGCCCAACAACCATCACCCTGTCGCAACCAAGAGAAGAACCCACATTTGGAACAAAACGCCTCGTGTAATTCTTTCTTTGTACAAAGACATTTGTGTGTTGGAGGGAGTTGATGCTAAAAATGCCTCCTTATGTTGTTTGAACCAAAGAACCCCATTTGTCAACTACAAAATAGTATATGAGCTTATAAAATTTTTGGTCCTCGAGTCTGGATGTCGAGAAGATTCTTTGCCATTAAATGATCATTCAAGCAAAAGGATTGAAGGTCTGTAATAATCACCCTCATTGTTTTGAAAAAAAATTGGTTAGCTTTCAAATTGTAGTGAAACACAATTTCTTTCCACTTTTTGATCACCGAGATCCCGCAAAGAGCATTGCGAGAGTACAGAGTGTTCCAGATTGCCAACTAAATTGAAATCAACTATTGAATGAGAACATTAGGTGGTTAGGGATGCATTACAATATTGGAAGAAAATAAATATCTATTTATTTAGCTGGAATTCATATCCACTTTCACGGGAAAGCTTAGATCCACTTTTAATGGGAAAGCTTAAATAATTGAAAGTAAATAAAAATGTTCAGTGGGGTAAGTATCATCAAAATAAACCTTTTGGGGCACATCAACTTTTAAGTGAGAAGTTTAAATAATTGCAAGTAATTAACAAGCTCCTTCCATTTGTCCAGTGGTGGCTGATTGCAAGAAACAACTTGTTCAGTGGGTTAAGTATTAACAACTTGTACCAAATCAATTTATTGGCAATCCTACTTTCCAGTGTTAACAATATCGAGCACATGTAAACAATTGCCTCCAGCAGTAACACCACCCGTAGCATCACAAGTTAGCACATAGGCATCATAAACATCATGGGAAGAAGATTAGCTGCAGATACAAAGTGTTGATATCAGCATAAACACTCTTGAAACACACCACTGCAATGCCCAATATGAAGGAAACCCACTAACTTTTGAGAATAACAATATTATGCCTTGAAATAGATGATTGGAAGGCTAGTACAGATCTGTTAATGGACTGAAAGCATGTTGTTATAGTTTGGATGGTGAGAGAATACACCCATAAAGTTCACCAACACATGCCCAACATACCCAATATGAATATAGGCCATATCTCATTAATGCTTAGATCTTCATTGAATAACATTGGAAGCATCTTCATTTTTTCCTTTGCGCCCTCTTGTGGAGTTTATGGGCTTTACTCTGTAAAATTAGCGGGTGTTTAAATTTGAAAAGTTATCTGTTATACTTATATGATTTGAATTACATGAGGATACCATGTGGCGTGTACGTCTGTTGCCCACGTCTCCCCTTGTTTTCTTATGATGGATTAAAGTGGCCGAATATTGATTTTAGTCTTTGGAATGGCCCCGTTTTTGGAGAACGTGATATTAATTACAAGATTGGTTTGATGGATATTTTCAGATCACATTCCCGGTCCAAACTTGATTTTTACCTTATTTCCTCATTGATGATGGACCGTTCGCGCGAGGGAGCTGCCATTTCGGAGCTGGCTATAGATGGTGGCACAAATTGCAATAAAAGGGTTACAGTCATTTATCTTGGATTCAAGTGTCGTTTCTCTCCACTGGCTTCAAGTTGGGGTTTTCACAACTGTGACACTTTGGGTTTAGCTTGTGATACCATGGGTGGGGATCCTGTGCGCGTTGAACCAGATAAACATGATGATTTCAAAAATAATGCTACTATTTGGCATATCTACAAAGAAGGGGGAGTTGCCCAGTTTATTGAATACATGACGGGTTTCGACGAAAACCTCTCTAAGCAATTTGTTTCTTCTTAGACAGAAAGAAGAGTAATGATGGGTGGCATTTCCTTTGAAGTGAATGAGGTCATTGCTAAAGCCATTGGTCTCTCGACGGAAGGGCGGAAATGGAAAAAAAACCAGTAGGGTTTCAGACGTGGCTAGTCTCAACCAGTTCTTCTGAGGAAATGAGCAACCTGTGAAAATGCGTGGAGGTTACAACCGGGAGAAATTACTAGAGCCCTGGGACCAGGTGTGTACTATGGTAATGAAATACTTTACCCTTGAGGGTAGATTTGGGGTTTATTACTACTATCACATGCCCTTTTTGAATCATTTTAGAAACCATGATTTTATTTCCATTTTGTTTTTTTTTCTCCATTCCTTGGAAAATGTGGTTAAGGATGTTGCAGAAGCTAAAAATCAGGGTAAAATGCCAACTATCCTACATCAAGGCCTTATATTTAGACTCTATCACTTCCATCTTACTCTTTGTCCCCCGCAGGGCATTGTTGTTCAAGAGACCCCTGCATCCTCAACCCTTCTGTCGGCAAGTATAATGGACACTCCTGGTTTGAGTAAGAAAAAATGTATCAAGAATCCTACCTTTAAAACCCCACACATTCCTCTTGACACCTCCCCTAACACTTTGTCGGTTGAGATGTCAAAGGATAAGAAAAGAAATGAACCTCCCCTGAAACTTACGGCTAGGGCTTCCAAAAAAGATAAATTCAATATTCAGCAAATTGATTCGGATATTGAAATTATTGAAGAGACTAGCACTCCCCGCCGGTCCCCTTGACTGGCAACCAAACCTACTAAGAAGGAGAAAAACCTTAAAGACGAGTTTGAGTCGGAGGACGACGGGGAGAGTGAAAGCAAGAGCATGGAGGATAAAATGCCAGAGGAGGCTCGTTCGGTTACTGCTAGTAGTTCCTCCCATGTCTTGGAGAGTCTAAAGACCAAGTCCATTGATCTCACCCAGGATGCAGAGAACAAGGCTATGTCTCCTGCTAAGGACAAGTGTAAAACTCCTACCAAGGGGGAATGCGGTAGAAGTGAGGCTGCTTGGGAGGAGATTGCTAAAATCAAAAAGGAAATAAATGATATGCATAAAAGGTTCCAGGAGGTCTCCCGTTTTGCCCTGAAGGTCATACATAGCTCAACTACTACTCTGTGTTTGTTGTAGAAGGACATGCTAGGTGAAGAGGACAACGGAGATGGCAATTTCAAGGGACTGTTTCAGTTCCTCATTAAAGACTGGTCGAGGATGATGATGTCCAAGCCATAGTTGCAAGACTCGCCGAGTTTTTCAAAGAAAAACTCGCAGAGAAAACCCTTCGAGTTTTTTTGAAAAACTTGGCGAGTTTTTCCCAAAAACTTGGTGAGAAAACTCGGCCTTGGTTTTATTCCTGCGTTAAACAGCAAAAAAACATCCTTTTCATTCTTATTTTCACATTTGCAGCAGTTGGGTTTGAGTTTCCTATTTTCCAGTTCAGGGGCCAGAGGATTTATACAAATATAATATTTTAATTTCTTATACTTTAAGTTATATTTGTATAAATACTCTCAGGATGTTTGAGATAGGTTCTAGCTTCATAGGAGTTAAGATGTAGATTCTAGATTTTGGGGGTTTTAAAAAAAATCTAGACTTAGCCAAATTTCAGGATTCAACAAGCTCCAGTAGGGTAACCTCCCACAATCCATCATGGCTTTCTAAGGTCAAACTGAAGCTGGCAAAAGGATTCTCAAAGGGTTTTAACTCGTTTTATCACAAATCACTTGGTTTCGAGCCCATCTCTATGACAAACTTAGCTTAGCTCTTGCCCAAATCCTAGACAGAAATGACTTACCAACAGGCCAAAATCACTCAAACCTCATTTGCCGGACCTAGGGACTTGAAAACAACCACCAACAAAGACCACCTAAGACCTAGTTATGAAGACTTTGACATTTGGCATTGATCAATGATCAAGCATCATAGATTCATACTTTGAAATGATTTAGTTTTACAATTATGTATATTTTTCTTATTTTTTTGCACACACACACACACACACACACGAACCTATACGAATCATGATGGGAAAAAACAATTTCACGAATCGACGAACCAGATTCTTGAACCCGAATCCGTCCCCAAACCCGAACCGACAACTCAGAGTATTGGAGGCGGATTTGAGTGGGTTTAAGGAGGGGGGTGGATTTGGTTTCACATTGGATGACATTGAGGAGTTAGATGAGGAGTCATTGCTAGTGCGAGGAGGAGCTACATCCAGGATGGAGAGTGAGTCACACACATCATCAGAGATACCGAGCGAGGAGGCACAGTCACGCCCAGTGCAGTGTTCTACTACTAGGATTAGACCCTCTAGTTCCTCTCTCGTATTTGTTAGTAGAGCTGGGAAGAGGAAGATGTAATTGTGATGTGATGTATTTACTTCTAGTTTTTTAGAAACTAATTAGTACTATTTTGCTTCTAGCCATCAACATCTGGCATGAGAATGCGATTTTGTACCCACTTTGCGTTTATATATATCTAAACTCAACTAGTTTCTTTTTTGTTCTCATTAATAAACTCATTGGATGCATCCCCTCGTTGAATTTTGCAAAAAAATGCATTTCTAATTAAAATCAAGCTGTTTTTTAAGTTCCCAAGTTTTTTGCCGAGTTTTTCCCGAATTTTGTTTTCAGGCCTTGGCGAGCTTTTGCCAAGTGCGAGTTTTTCAACTATGGTCCAAGCAATGCAGGTAGAAGGAGGCCTAATGTTTTGCTTCCTATTTCTCTTTCATAGTCTTGCTCATAGTGACCTTAAAGGTCTTGTTTTAGTTTCTGCCTACTTTACTGATACTTTTATGTTTAATTTTGAAGACTTGTGCAGGTGTGGCCCTGTGTGGCCTTTGTTTAAAACTCTTAATACTATTTTGCATAGTATAGCGAATGTTAGTAGTCTGGTTAGTATAGTGATGATGGTAGTAGCAGTAATGGCTACTACGATAATCAGACTCTTGGTTGTTTTTGATATGTGGAAGTCACTGTGACTGTTTTTACTTCTTTTTCTGTGTACTGTTAAAGAGTTGATAGTGTTAATCTGCTTACAGTAGCCCACTGGGCTGATGTACTGAGGGACGACACCCTTGTTTTGCTGCTTCTAATATCAAAAACATTGGAAAGCAAGAATATCAAACTGGAAACTTTGATAAGCAAGAATAGGTTTGGAATACATATGGAAGTCAGTAAAAATCATCTTATCTCCATAAAAACAGCAAAACCACACACCAAACCTCATAGAAACTCATTAGCAGCCTTGGGCGGCTAAATTCGTCAACAAATATGACTTGAAACAGGTGCTTTGCACTTGAAACAGGTGCTTTGCTCCCAAAGGCTCCTTCACCTAGCCAAGGTACAGCCAACAAGGTACATTTGTACAACTTTGTTTAATGTGCTTCCTAATCCCTCAACGTTGCTTGGCTTCCAAAAACTAAGGCATGGCAATTCAAACAGTTGATAAACCAGGGGCTCAAACTCAGAGACAAATCCACAAAGCTTCAGTAAAGATTGCTACGACTGTTAGGAGGAATGGTATGGCTCAACAGAAAATAAACCCCCCCCAAACTCAGCAAAGTCTGCTAGAACTACATTTTTTTATTCCATCACTATTATTTTACTTGATCATATTAAATATACATATCCGCATAAAAATATAGCACTTATTCATAGAGTTTAATAAATAAAATTCAATGATTAAATTTTATTTGTTAACAAAATGGATTATTTGAAATACTAAAATTGAACTATTATACATGCAAATCCTTCCAATAAATAATATTACAGATTGGATTTATTCGAAGAGTCTAGTCAAGGTTCCTTAATCCATGAATGATAGGAATGATATAGCGTTGAATTCCTAGATAAGTCTATGAAATGTAAAAGGTCTTACTAAAATTTTTGGAGCTTAGTTTTTAATTTTACTAATGTTATAGTCTTCACCTAGGTGTATCAAATGTAAATTTCTTACAAAAATTTATATAGAAGGTTGTTTAGGGAGAAACTAAATTGGTGTATGATTCAATTCTATAATTAATTTTGACTTCATCTTGTAGTGAGCGTGGACCTCATGACCAAGCTCAGTTATCTTTAAACTTATGAATGTACCTATAGCTGGAAGTTTATGAATGCACCTATAGCTGCATCTATCGATTTGATTAGCATAAATCTTACTATTTGAAAGGAAATCAATTTTTTTGAGAATTACTTCCGAGATGGAGTTTAGTTTATAAAAAAACATTATAAGCAGCTTTTTAAACTACTATGAAAGATAAAACTTTTTAATATTAACTGTAGGGTTTCTGACATCTGCCATAACACTGAAACATAATCTAGTTAGCACACTAGATTTTAAGCACATCAGGGGAAGAGCACTAGTTATGGCCTATGTTTTAATTATCGTACATTCTTTGTTCATCCAATCTATCAATTGTTAATTTTAAAGAAACTATAAAAATGATAACTAAAACTTCATTAATAATTTAACATGTACCAATATTTGACCATTTGTATCCCAGTCCTTAGAATCTGTAGACTTTAATTGAAGTTGTGCAACTTTATTGGTAACCATTGTACGACTATTGGGATATTTGTGCATACATATTGACAATTTTTGAGACTGTTGGAGACACTTCAAAATAACCACTTTCTGACCCTTGTGTATATAACAAATCTGTGGATATGTAAAAACTGTGAAAACCCTCAATTCACCAGCTCTGCCAAAGATTTGAAGGGAGATACACCAGCTCTGCCAAAGATATGGGCCCTTCATGGCCTTTCGAATTCAAAGTGCTTTTTCCCAGGATATGTCTGCAGTTCTATTATTTACTTGAAAATAAAAATTTAAAGCTGGCTCAAAACAAAAACAGTCAAATTTGGCAAGGCATTGAATTTAGTATTTATGGCCCGCTGATTACTGTTTTAATTCCAAACAGTACGAGGAGTTGTAATGAGAACAACTTGATGGGGACATGCCAAGCCTCTAAAAAGAAGTGAGGCCCCCAGACTGCAGCTACAATTCACATTGAATTGAAATGCACGTATTCATCACATTGTGAAAGGTGGAGAAATCAAAATCCCAGTTTTGTAAAGCAGATTTGGAAATTGATTTGATGTGACATTGGATGCGTTTGAATAGCCTGCGGGCATCAAGCTTAATTGCTTTGCTGGTTGGTCATGTGGGGTTTATGTGACAGGACAGGAAACTAAAAAACTCCAGTAGTCAGAACTTTGCAATTAAGTACCTGGACTTTTGTGTATTGTGATTGTCACTTCATCATGTTCCACAACATGGTTGCTCGTGGGATTAAAGGTCTCATTATAATTGCCACTTTTGAACTATAAAGCCTTAAGAATTTCCGGGCTACCTGACGGGCAGAAGTTCTGTGGCATCCATGAATTTCAAAACTTTTTTAGTTTGTTATACAACCAAAGTTAAGATTTAACTCTCTATAATAAATTTTATTATGTTAATTGTGTTTTTAAAAGTTTATTTTTAATTTTAAAAGAAGGGTTAAACACTTTGACCTGGAGCTATGAACTGGTGAGGTCACAAACAAGGGGTATTGGCTATGTAGCACCCAAAAATGCACACATCATCCATTGCCCTCATGCTGTCCTTCATCATGCGCCATCATGCGTATCAAGACAACTCAAGCTCCGTGAGATTGCTTAGGGCCCGTTTGGACGCAGGCATATCAGCCGTTATTCCCGAATTGCGAATTCAGAATTTGAAATCCATTGTTTGTGGTCGACATGCACGGATGGAATTGGAATTTCGGTATGCCAATTTTGCCAAAAAAACGGGCATACCATCTTCCACTTGAA
>MU223152.1:938945-959024 GCA_018584345.1 Thuja plicata
AAAAACACGAACAAAATGTGAAAAGCATCATAACATTTGAAAAAATCACAAATTGTTATAAAGAAATTAAAAACAAATTCTCATTCAGTGCATATTCCAATTCCAAAATGCGGCACCCAAACGCGGAAAATACATCTTCTCGGTCATCTTCCAGGTGCGTCCAAACGGGTCGAACACATATTCCGGATATCATTTTGAGGATATGATATTCTAGAATTGCAGCATATTCTAGAATTGACTATATCCGACATTCCGTATGCCTGCGTCCAAACGGGCCCTTAATTCCAATTGAATGCTGCTAATAAACCCCAGTTGAATGCCACTAAATTAGGAGAAATTTGTGATTTTTGTTTTTAATTGCCATAAATTACGATTTTTGGGATATTTCAATTTTTAAATTGCAATCTTTTGGTATTCTTATTTTTTTTATCTTCTTTTTGATACAAAACTTTTCTTGTTGCAGGGAAGAGAAGATGAACTGCAGCTTGATTGTGAATGAAACAGTCAAATAGTTCTACAGTGCAATTCTTTTTTGGAAAACACATGCATGAATCAGACAATGTATAAAAATAAAATATTACAGATGTATTCTCTTGCATAAGATTTACAAGCGGTGTTGATCAGTTTTGTTCATTTGTGCCGATCAACTTGCTTCATTTACAAGTTACAGGTTAGACACCAATCGATGTATTTTTAATAGCGCTTTAATTCTTTTTTGAATTGATTTGCTATTATTTTGTGATCTAAAATTTTATTTTTGATCTTGTAAATGAATGATAGTTTTTTCAATTCTATTTCTGATGTAATTTAAGATTTTCAAACAATATTTTGTTTCAATTCTATTTGTATGAATCTAATAGTATCCCATAACATTTTAGTTCAAACTAGGTCAAATATTAGGTATAGGCCTATTAGATCTTGTAAGTCCGTGATAAATCTCAGATTAGTTTGCAAGCTGGGAGATGGATGTGTTTATACAAAACCAATATAAAATCAAATCTAATCTCTTTTACTTCTTTTTAGCAAATAATTTGATTCCTTGTATATTTGTATTCTTACTAAGAGAAAATGCATAAATCACCCATATCTATGTTTGTTGTATGAGCATATGTAAAAGCAAATGAACTGATATCAATTTTGATCTATAAGTAATTAAATTAATGATAAAATTGTACTCTTATACCTTATGTGAAATCTGAACCGTATGAAATTCTGTGTTTGCTGAATGCTATTTCAACGTCTCACACTTTATGTTTACTGGGTTGTGTTTTGCAGAGATGATACAACACTTGTCGATTTTTGTGTGTATCGTTTGGAAGTCTCAAAGACAATATGTATATGTCTCACGACAGAGAGGAACAATCACGTCTATGATAGACTTGACTCCTCAAGGAGTCACGTCTATCATAGGCGTGACCATTCGTTTTCATAACCACCAATATACGACCGACGTTTTACACCCGATAACACATGATCGGTGTTATAATATAACATGATAATAATATTCGCTATTCAATGTTATGATATGTTATGCATAAATCGATAATTATGTATGGTCAAAGCTACAAATATTAACACTCCCTCTTAGCTCAGGAAGATAAACATATCACTTACCATAGATTATCCAACTCATGATATAAGTAATTACATACCACATAACTCGTGATATGCAGTATCACCTAACTCGTGATATGACATATGACATATCACTTAACTTGTGATATGCAATATCACCTAACTCGTGATATGAAGTATCACATATCACATAACTCACATAACTCGTGATATGCAATATCACCTAACTCGTGATACTAAAAGATATAATATACTCGAGAACATTACATTCTCCTTATATATCCTAGTTATGGTATGTGCACTGACATTAAGTCACATAATGTCTAGCATAAATAATCATGGCAAATCCATGAATCATACTGATATCAAGTCATGTGATATCAGTCTACTGAACATTATAAGATCATCACCTTATAATGTTAAATACAAGTATTGATTATCCAAAAAGTTGTCACCTTTTAGAAATATACACAGGATGGGTAGGCCCATAAAGTCAGTCATACATATGACAAAAGAAGTTTACACACTTAACATCTTTAATATATTAGTACAAATTAATTTGGAAAATTTACATTTCAATCATACAAATATTCTTCCCGAAGTGTTCAACTTTTACTTTTGAGGAGAGGTTTGGTAAGAATATCTGCAGTTTGATCTCCTGTACTGATACACTCCAACTGAATCACGTTCCTTTCTACCATGTCTCTCACATAGTGATAAGGAATCTCTATATGCTAAGATCTATCACGAAATACTTGATTCACTGAAAGCTTAATGCAACTTTGATTGTCACAGTGGATGATAGTTGGCTTCAGAGGTTTGCCAAATAATCCCACAAGCAGTTTCCCGAGCCATACTACTTCTCTAGCCGTCATAGAAGCTGCAATATATTCGGCTTTTGTAGAACTCTGAGCTACTGATGACTATTTTATGTTAATCCACGATATCATAGCCGATCCTAGCTTGAAACAACACCTAGAGGTGCTCTTCTGGTCAGTCACGCTTCCATCCCAATATGAATCTGTGAATCCATGAAGATCTAAGTCAAACTTTTCATATCTTAGGCCATAATTAAGAGTACCTTGAAGATATCTCATTATATGCTTCACAACCACAAGATGTATCTCATTGGGCTCACACATAAACTGACTTAAGGCATTTACAACATAGCAAATATCGGGTCTGATATTAACCAAATACATCAAAAATCCAATCACCTGCCTGTAGAGAGTGGCATCTGCCGACTGAAAATCTGCTGCTACTTCCTTTAATTTATGAAGGTTTGTTTCCATGGGGGATGACATAGGTCTGCAATTCATCATACCAAATCTCTTTAATATATCAATGGTGTACTTCCCTTGATTCATAACAATGTTATCTGATTTTTGCCAGACTTCAAGTCCAAGGAAGTAGTGTAATAGACCTAAGTTCTTCATATCAAATTCTGAGGCTAGATCTTTCTTACACTGATCAATAAGGTGATCTTCTCTTGTAATCAACAAATCATCAACATATAATATCAATATTAACATATCACCTTTGCTTTGTTTGAAGTAGAGATTTGAGTCTGCATCATTATTTGAGAAGCCTAATCTCATGAGGTAACTGCCAATTCTTTCATACTAGGCTCTGGGAGCATTTTAAAGTCCATATAGGGCTTTCTTTAATTTACACACATGTGATTCTGCATTGTGAATCTCAAATCCTTCAGGTTGCTCTAAGTAGACCTCCTCTTCAATGGTTCCATTTAAGAAAGTAGTTTTTACATCCATTTGATGGACTTTCCATCCTTTGGCTGCTGCAATGGCTAGAACTGCTCTGACTAAGGTATATCGAGCAACTGGAGCAAAGGTTTCTTCATAGTCAATTCCTTCTTTCTGTGAAAATCCTTTGGCTACAAATCTTGCTGTGTTTTTCTATACTGCCATCTACAACATGTTTGATTTTAAATAGCCATTTAGAAGAAACAACATATTTCTCTTTTGGCCTAGGTACTATTTCCCAAACATCACTCTTCAAGATGGATTGATACCCCTCTGTCATGGCATCCTTCCATACTTGGTGCTGGAGAGCTTCTATAACATTAGTAGGTTCTGATTTGATGAATTCACTCATCAAAGCTACATAACTAGAGAATCTCTTAGGTCTTTTACTTTCTCCGAAAGTTCCTGATGGAGCGGCATAAGTTCTTGCTTCTTCCATTGTTTTAGTGGCCCGGAGTGGTCTCTTCTTAGGATTTTCCAATGATGTGATTTGTTCTTCATTTGCATCTTCCTCAGGATACTCCCTCTGAACCTCAAGAGCAAGATCCTCTTCTATGTCTATGGTGGAAGTTAGAATTTCTGACTCAATAGAATTTCTGGCTCTTTTAAAAGCTATGTCTTCCTCAAAAATCACATCTCTGCTTAGTTCAATCTGTCTTTGACTGGGCACATATATTCTATAAGCTTTTGAGGTTTCACTATAGCCTGCAAAAGTACCTTTTCTCCCAGAAGGTTCTAGTTTAGTTCTTTTCTCTTTGGGCACATGAATGTAAACATGACAACCAAATATCATTAAGTTATTGATATCTTGTTTTACTCCAGTGAAAGCTTCTTCAGGAGTTTTTTCATCAATATGGGAGTGAGGAGATATGTTATGTATGTAGACAATAGTACTAGAGGCTTTTGCCCAAAGTAATGTCTCTATGTTTTGATCAAGTAACATAGCCCTAGCAACTTCTACAATGGTTCTATTTTTCCTTTTAGCAACTCAGTTTTGTTGAGGGTTGTAGGGTACAATGAACTCCCTCTTAATCCCATCATTTTTACAAAATTCTTTAAAAATATCTGATGTATATTCCCTCCCATTATCTGTCCTTAGGGTTTTTACTTTTCTTCCAGAAGAGTTTTCAATAAGGGATTTGAATTCCTTAAATCTTTTCAGGATCTCTTGTGATTTTTTACATTTGAGGAAATAGATCCAGGTCTTTCTGGAGAAGTCATCAACAAATATTACATAGTATAGAAACCCACCTAAGGAAGGTACAAACATGGGTCCACATAAATATGAGTGGACTAATTCTAATACATCATTTATTTTGCTAGAACTATTTTGAAAGGACCCCTTAGTGTTCTTCCCTAAGGCATACCCCTTGCATGTCCTTGAATGATATTGTTTGAGTTTAGGTAAACATGTGACTAGTCTTTCCATAGAAGGTAGGGCACAAAAATTTAGGTGTCCTAATCTTCTATGCCATATTTCATTACAGTCTGCAACTTCATGAATTAGGGCTATATTTGGTTCAATACATAACTCATACAAATAACCTTGTCTATGACCCATGGTTTTGGCTTTCTTAATAGTAGAGTTCTTTGGCCATGCCAACACTTTACCATCCATGAAGGTTACCCTATATCCATTATCTTCAAGTGCAGATATGGAGACCATGTTTCTTTTGATGCTTGGAACAAACAATACTCCAGTGAGTTGAATAGAGATGCCAGACTTCAACTTGATGGTACAAGTTCCAACACCTTTGACTGTATGTGTAGAGTCATCTCCAATTGTTACTTCCTCATTGTTTTCTTCAACCATGGAGTCTAGGAGTTCCTTGAACCCCGTGATGTGTCTTGATGAACCACTATCTATAACCTAGGTGTTGGATTTATTTGATACTTGATTTGAAAGTGCAGAGTAGAATACATATTTCTCAGATTCATGCTCCTTTTTGGACTTTCTTACTTTGGAATATGACACTTGTTGCTTGGTTCTGTCAGACATCTGACTGCATAGTGCCCATACTAGTCACATCTGAAACATTGGATGTGAGAAACATCTTTCTTGGATGAACCCTTCTCAGGGTAGCTTTTCCTCTTTTTGAAGTATTTCTTCTTTCCTTTCTTGTGAGAATTTGCATTCAAGACATGAAGACCTTCATCTACATTCTTCTGATTGAATCCTTTCTTTGTCTGTCTTGATTCCTCTTGAAGACAGTCTGATCTTAGTCAGTCAAATTTTGGAAATTTAGACGTTGCACTAATACCTTGAACAAATGTCTCCCAGGAATTTGGTAGATTGTTGATAGTTGATCCCTTAGTGTAGATATTCTCATAAAGTATACATTTATAGATCCTCCTTTGTTCATACTTATATGATTCATTTCTCTCTTTAGCACCAAAGTCCTGCTAGAATTATTTATTTCGTATGTGCTTTCAAGTGACTTAAACATATGACATGCAGTCTCATGTTTTGTCAAAATTTGCACGATATGATCTCTAACTCCATCAGCTATGATTTTCATGGCCTTTTCATTTCCTTCAATCCATGCCATTTTCTCGGGATTATTCTCCGGTTCTTCTTTATTTTCTTTCACAAATGATTCAACTTTATTTTCTTTTAATATCATCATAATCCTGAACTTCCATGACGAGAAGTTATTTCCTCCTTCTAGCCTATCTTCGAATCGGATTACAGTTGCCATTGAGGAATGTAATGTTCTTTAAATCTAAATTTCTCAAGTTCAATTGCTGCTAGGATCCTTTTTAACGTGGCTCTGATGCCATGTAAAAGCAAATGAACTGAAATCAATTATGATCTATAAGTAATTAGATTAATGATAAAATTGTACTCTTATACCTTATGTGAAATCTGAACCGTATGAAATTCTTTGTGTTTGCTGAATGCTATTTCAATGTCTCACACTTTATGTTTATTGGGTTGTGTTTTGCAGAGACGATACAACACTTGTTAATTTTTGTGTATCGTTTGGAAGGCTCAAAGACAATATATATATGTCTCACGACAGAGAGGAACAATCACGTCTATGATAGACGTGACTCCTCAAGGAGTCACACCTATCATAGGCGTGACCATTCGTTTTCATAACCACCAATATACGACTCACATTTTACACCCGATAACACATGATCGATGTTATAATATAACACGATAATAATAATCGCTATTCAATGTTATGATATGTTATGCTTAAACCGATAATTATGTATCGTCATCTAATTGGTCGATCAGAATAGTTACACTATAATAATGATAATCATTATCATTATTATATTATAACAGTAATAACAATGATATAAATATCAATAATGATAATATATAATATTTAAATAGATATCAATATATATAATAAAATAATAATAATATGATTATTATCTATATAATGATATATAAATATATATATTACAATTTTATCTATTCTCATAAGATCAATATTTTATCTGACCAAGCTACAAATATTAACAACATCCATCTGAAGAACCAATTCTTGAGTGTCCATCTGTAGAATGAATTCTCCAAGCTTGGCTTGATTTCATCTACTAGAATTTTTCTATGATTGACAATGCATCATTGCACAACAAGAAAGCTAAAAGGGAAATCTATTTATTTTATCTAGTTAATATAAATTATTACTATATCTTTTATAATTTTTTTGTTTTCAAAGTGTTTTGGGTTGGACCCATTTATTTCAAATTTGGTTATGCATTTTAGAGTGTCTGTAGAATGAATTCTTCAAGCTTGGCTTGATTTCATCTACTAGAATTTTTCTATGACTGACAATGCATCATTGCACAACAAGAAAGCTAAAAAGGGAAATCTATTTATTTTATCTAGTTAATATAAATTATTATTTTTTGGTCGGTAATAGTTTGTTATTATTAATATATAAAGATAGATTTTACAATGTATTTGCTATTAAAAGCATTTCAATAGCCCCCATTACAAGATTTCAAAACATCTTCCTTAAACCCTTTTAACCCAAATGCTGACATGCAATTATAATATGTTGCATGATGTCATCATTACATCTTTCAAAACAAACATATCTGTTTGAATTTACGATAGCCCACAAAAGCCATAAACCCTAAAAAATGGCCATTCAAACCAGAGCTTTAGCCTTCCAACTAATCATCATCGCTGTCGAGGGAAACAAGTTTGTTTTCTATTCCACTTTGCATAGACGTAGAACTTGAGGTTGCATCAATGTGGTTTCAAAAAACACCATAGACGAAGAACTGCAGATATTAACATTGCCATGCACACAAAAAAACCAGCCTTACCAAAATCTTCTTCTTTCAAACTTCGGTGTTTTATGGGAAGGCACCTTGCATTATTCGGCGTGCTTGGGTGCGCTGAGTTCTTTCCTTTCTTGGAAAGATGGTTGGAACTATTGGCCGTGGGTAGAGGGCATTATAATTTTGAATGCCTATCTTCAAATTGTTCCATGCTTGCTGCCTTTCCCTCAGATAGTTATGATGTTCCGCACCTTCTGGCCACTGTAGGAAGGGTCGAATTCCTATAATTATGCCCTCTTCCTCATTCTTAAAACACTCACTAAAATTAAAAGCCCACCCTGAATGTGCCCATTCTAATAGGTGGTCTAAATTTGGAATGAGATCCTTTGCAAACAAAGAATTCATTACCCACTTCACAGTCCTTTCATGTTCGCCTATCTCCAAACCCCACGCCATAATCATAGCGGCAATGTCGACCTGCAATTTCCATCTATCTGCATTATCATGGAAGTAAGGCCCCAGGGTTTGTTGGAATGCTGCCACCACCTTCGGTGTTGGGCATTTAATCAGTAGCTTCACATGATGATCTTCGACCGGGCCAAAAATGCCCTTCTATTGCCGCTTAGTAGGAAAATTAAAGCGCGGCTCCATCTCCCTAGCTCTCTGTTTCCTGCACAATTCCACCTTAATCTCGGCTCTTTCAATTTTGAAAGCCTTTGAACAGGGCATTACCTTTTATTACACCAATCCTATAGATTTGCAATTAATACACAATCGCCCATAATGAGCTCGACATGTGTGAGGACAGATTACACATCTTACCTTGCCCACAAAACAACATTCCTTGCCGTCACATTACCACTTGTTGACATTTCATTAATAGAAGGATCATATTACTAATCATATCTCGATTATGTAATCCTCAACACATTCATTTAGTTCTGTTTTTTCTTTTTAAATGTTTTAAAAAAAAAAAAAACTTTCCCACTCATATGCTCACAACATGATTCGCCATTTTGTGGCTATTTAAACCATAAATTTGAATAATGTGTTTAAGCTCTTAAAATCCTATTGGGAGTGTCTCCTCTATCCATTCTTCATTTATCACTGCTAATTCCAGGCCTTGTTTGGAGAGCAAGTTAGCCTCCATATTACCCTCTCTCCTTATGTGTGTTATTTTAAAATCCTCAAAGGTTTTGAGGATGTCACTGATAGGGTCACTGTATTTCTGTAGGTGCCAAGCATTTATAGAGAACTTGGAGATTGCTTGCACTATAAGTAACGAATCTCCTTCTAAGTGCAATTTCCTTACTCCTTTATTTTGTGCCATTTGGACTGCTAAATGAGCAGCTTGTCCTTCAGCCATATTATTAGTTCCATCTGCACATCTTTTGGCCATCTTTAAAGATCAAGATCTTCCCTTGTGCATCTCTAAATATTACTCCTATACCACTGGGTCTAGGATTGAATCTTGCTGCCCCGTCAAAATTGGCCTTCATCCACCACTCTTCTAGGGGCTCCCATTGTATTTGCAATTTCTTCTCTGACCTTTTGGTTGTGACTAGAGCTCCAGTTGGGGTGCTGAATCTTACCCCTGGCCAATTCATTTGAATTGACCTATCTTCCTTTGTATAGGGGATTTTTAAAAACTGCCTTCTAGTGGCAGATGTGCTTACAACCTCTTCAATAGAATGCTATAATCTGCTTAGAAATCTATCCATAGATTCCTTTTCACCTTGAAAGAGTCTTCTGTTCCTCTCTTTCCATACCTCCCATACAATCATAGAAGGGACAATTCTCCATATATTAGACAAAGTGGATTTCCTAAGCTCCCTTGGCCAACTTGCAAAAATCTCAGAGTTAGTGTTAGCACGTGGACTTAACCACCTAAGTGTATTGGACAAAATTTCAACAGTTGGCTGCAAATTCACAATTTAACAACATATGGTCCAGAGATTCCTCATTGCTTGCACAAAGTTCACACCGAGTAGGGCCACTGAAACCTAGCTTTTTCCTTCTTTCCTCAGTTAGGACTTGCCCTTTACATACCAACCATGTGAACACCCCTGCCTTAGGCAAAATGTCTTTCCCCCAACACAGATCCTTTGAAGGGAAGAGTGGATCAGTCACATTTTCAAGCAACTTAAAACTAATTTTAACTGAATATTCCCCTGAGAGTGATCCACACCATCTAATCTTATCTTGCTTTTCTGTAAGAGTAATCTCCCTACTTCTGAGGAGTTCCAATAACTTATGTCTTTGATCTATCGGGCAATCCAATCCATCTAAATTTTTCCAACACTGTCATTCCATCCCTGTTACCAGCCACCTCTAGGTAGTCTTTAACCTTATCACCCCACATTCTTTTTAAATAGTTTTTTATATCCCTCATCTCCTGATGTGATTCTAAGGCCTCATGCCCATCCCAAGAATCCTCCCAAAAGAGGGCAGATTTCCCATCTCTGATTTGCCAAGTGATGTGATCAGTGATAAGTGGGCGACATGCTAGCATGAAGTTCCATACTGTCGTTCCTCGAGGCGGATTTTTAATAGTTAGAATCCTTTCACAGTTCGGTGAGTCTAAATATTTTGCTTGCAATATTCTTGCCCAAAAGAGATTATTATGCCTATATAGATTCCAAATTAGTTTGGCCCCAAGAGCCTTATTCATAATCTGCCAGTTTCAGATCCCTGCTCCACTATTATCTTTGGGTTTACAAATTTTCTCCCATGTCACTAATGGGATTTTGTCCTCCTCCTTTGCTCCACACCAGAAGAATCTTCGCATCTTTGCATTGAGAGTCTTTACTACCTTTTTAGGCACCTCCATACACATCATAGAATAAACTGGTATAGCTGAAATCACTGTTTGAAGCATTAGAATTCTGCCTACTGAAGATAACCACCTGCCTTTCCAACCATCCATTTTCTTTAAACATTTCCCTGTTAGATCTTTCCAGAATTCAGCCTTGTTTCTCCCTTTAAAGAGTGGAATACCAAGATATTTACTTGGCAACAACCCAACTTTCATACCAAGGATGTTACTAATCTTGATTTGCAAATGAAGAGGGGTATTGAAGAAAAAGATTTCTGATTTTCTCCAGTTAATCAACTAACCAGAGGCTTTCCCATACAAATTTAGGGTTTCTTTCATAATCTTTGCTTCTTGTTCTGTGGCTACACCCCCTAAGAAGGTGTCATCTACAAATTGGATGTGGGTGAGAGCTTCCACACCTTCTGCAATCTGTATTCCTTTCCAAGAGCCATTTGTTCTCTACCTATTAATCAATCTTCCCAAAGCTTCTGCCATAATTATGAAGAGAAAGGGGGATAAGGGGTCACCCTGTCTTATGCCCTTATCCTGTCCAAAGAAGCCCTGAGGGCTGCCATTGACCATTACTGAGAATCTCGGTGTATCAATGCAACTCTTAGCCCATTTTGTCCACTCCTTTGCAAAACCAAATTTGTCAAGAACACCGACTAAAAAGTCTCTATCAACTTCATCATAAGCTCTTTTGATATCAAGCTTCACCATCATACTTTGGGATTTCGAGGATCTAATTGAGTGGATCGGCTCATGTGCAACCACAACACCTTCGAAAATGGATCTACCCAGTGAAAAGCCACTCTGTTCTTCCGAGATCACTATATTCAACACTAGCTTAAGTCGATTAGCTATAGTTTTAGCAATGATTTTGTAGATGGTGTTGCATAAAGCTATTGGCCTGAAGTCTTCAAAATTTTCTTGTGAATCTCATTTTGGAATAAGAGCTATGAAAGTGGTGTTAAGGTCTTTCAGCACAAAACCTCCTTCCCTGGATTCTTCCACCACCTCCCAGATATCTTGACCAAAGATGTGCCATAACTTCTGAAAGAGCATCGCTGGAAAGCCATCCGGACCTGGTGCTTTGTCCCCTCCTAAACCCATTAGTGCCTGTTTCACCTCTTCTAAAGAAACTGGGGTTAAAAGTTTCCTATTTTGATCCTCGGTTACAATGGGGGGGATCATTTCAAGCATCTCATCAAAGGTTGTGGCATCTCTATGATCCTCTAATTTCTTTTTTGAGAAGAAATCAACAACAACTTTGTTTAAAAGATCTCTATCCCTTATTACTTCTCCATTTTCCGTTTTAATACTGAACAGTTTATTGTAAGCCCTTCTCTGTTTTAGAGAGTTATGAAAGAATTTTGTATTTTGATCCCCTTCTTTTACCCATGTTTCTCTGGATTTTTGTTTCCAAAAGATCTCTTCTTTTTTTCAATAACTCCTTTAGTTCTAATTGGAGCTCTTTCTCTTCAACAAAGTTGGCTTCCACCATACCATTTTCAATTAGTTTCAGACTTAGGGCTGTTAGTTTAGCTTCAACATTATGTTTTTTAGCAAAAATATTTTTGAAGTGAGTTCTATTCCATATCTTTAACTGTTCCTTTAGAAATTGCAATTTCTTGAAAAAAATAAAAGCCTTATTACCTGGTCTCTTTGGCGTATTTAACCACCATTCTTCAATAAGATTGCTAAAACCTTTTGAATTAAACCACATTGCTTCGAACTTAAAAGGACATCTATCAGGAGTGTCTTCATGTTGAAAATGTAGGCAGATTGGATAGTGATCTGAACCTTGAAAAGGTAAGATCTCTGCATCACAGGACCATGTCGTATCTGCCCAGTTGCCACCTATGAGGAACCTATCAAGCTTTTCAACAATATTCAGGAAGCTTGACCTTCTATTTGTCCAAGTAAAATCACCTTTTTTGAAAGGTAGATCCATTAATCCACAATCATTTACGAAGGAACTAAATTCTCTTTGATTCTCATTATTCCATCCTTTCCCCCCTTTTTTGTCCGTCGGAGTGAGAATATCATTAAAGTCTCCTCCCAACACCATCACCTCAGTAGTCAGATTTTCCAAGACTCCTTTCAAAGTGTCCCATAACCATTTTTTTTTATCCTTATTGTTTGGTCCATATACATTGAAGAAAGAAATGTGGCAATGGAGATGTTTGATATGCACTTTGAACCATTGCCAGTGTAGATCTTGTTTGATTATTATTACATCAACTGTGCTGTCATTCCAGAGAACTCCAATTCCTTCGGAGGCACCTTGTGCTCCCATTAGAGCACATTTCCATTGTCTAAACTCCTGTTTGAAAAATTCACCATCCTCTACTTTTATTTTAGTTTCTTGCAGCAACACTAAGTCTCGTTTCGTTTGATCAAGGCATCGCTTTATCAAACGAATCTTGTCAGGGGCATTGCAGCCCCTGACATTCCATGATAAGGTTTTCATGGCTCCCGGGAAATGGCATTTCCATAGCCATTTCCCGATCTCAATTTGGACTGGTTAGAAGCATTCCCAACTATCTTTAATATCTCCCTTGTTGTTTTAGCACCTCTTTTTCCTTTCAGACCTGTATTTGGTTTCTTTTTTGTTGACACTGTTTGTTCAATCGTTCTCTTTTCCAATACCCCACTGGATTCAAAGAGACCCATGTTGTTGACATCACTATCCCCCAACTGTTCCTCAAATTTTGATTCCCAATCCTCCGAAGTTTCTGCAATGATTTTTTCCTCTTCTAAGGATTTATTCAAGTTTCTTATTGGTGTGATCTCTAAATCCTTACAATCTACCCCTCTGCTGGTATAAATCCTTTCTGGATCCTTGGTCTCCTAATTGAGAGGGGTTTTCCTTCTGCCTTCTAAAGCCGAATGGTGAGTAGTTTCCCTTTGTAGTGTAGGGCTAAACTTTTCAAAAGTATCCTGAATGACCGACAGGCCTCCATATCCAGTAACATTCTTTACAAGATCATTTGTCTCTCCATTATCTTTAATATGGGGGAAGAGAGTCTCTAGTGAGGGGGGTCTGTGCTCCAACACACATGTTTCTCTGAATTGTGAGAGGGCTGTGCAGGTCATGACTTGAGTTGAGGGACACACTGTCTCATTAACCTTGCTTCCCCTTTCAGTTGATGAACTTAGCTCTACTCCCTTTTCCTTCTGGTCACTTCCCTCACATTCAAAATTTTGCTGCTGATGAGAAACAGAGTGGTTATTTTCTATTACCCGTTGTGTAGATACAATCTTCTCTGGGGAATATTTCATTCCCATTATTGCTTTCTCCCTGGCTTGCTTATACTCCTTTCTACCTGGAGGAGTGTTAAACTATCCTCGATCTAGGTTGTTTAACTGGTCGATAATCACCTCTTTTGTCTCTCCTTTAGACACAAGGAGTTCAAGTTCTAGTTGATCTAAGAGCCTATCTTCCTTCAAGCCCTTCCCTTTCTTTTGCATTTCAGTCAGAGGTTTGGAGGGTGAAACCGAGTTCTCATCCTCCTCCCATATCTCTATCTTTTGCTTCCAGTTCCCATGCTCTGTTCCTATTAAAATGAAGTCTGGGATTGGATCATTACTTTGAAGAGTGATCAAGATTCTGGGATGTATTGGGGAATCCACTTTACTAATGACCTCTTTGGCTGAGACAAATGAAGCAATCATATTTCCAATTTTCTCTGGAGTAGTTTCATCCCAGTATTCCATTGGAAGATTGTGTAGGTTCACCCATACCGGGTATTCCTTGAGCTTCTCATTCATTGGGTCAAAGTTTTCTACCCAATCTTTCATGTAGATCCCTTTCCCATTGATTAAATAGGGGCCATTTTTAAAAATCCAAACCTTATCTTCTTTCATCAGACAAATACCCATATAGAAACCATTAGTAAGGGTTTTAAGTTTGACCTCCTTCCCCCAGACCTGACTACACCATTCTCGGATTAAAGCCACAGAAGGCCATGGTCCGAGCCATTTAAAGACAAAGGCTCTATCTTTGAAGGAATCTACAACATCTAGCCAAAAAGGGTTTGAAATTTTCAGTGTAGAGATTACCTCAGCCTTAATATTATCCGCTTCTTTCCTGGTTTGTGTAGGTGGATTCGGAGTATGAATATTCTCCTCCGATCGTTTCGGTCGATAAAACTTGTGTGCTATTTTGGTGAAGTAAAATTTTTTTCCGATCCGAGTGTAACTTGGAGCAGGCGGCTGATTTCCAAACCAGTTCTCCCTTCTCCCTCCATTCCCTTTCTGGTGACTATTTGGAAAACGGTGGTAACTATCCTCTGTTCGCCCAGCCATATGGAAATGATCATTCTGAAAAGTGGGTTTCTGTGAGTTAAAGGGCCATCGGGAAAACCCATGACCACTGTAGTTTTTCCCGGGGTGTGCCTTGAAAACAACCCTAGCTCGGGCCTGTCCTCCATCTCCTTCGGTCCTAGTTGCAGGTGACCGTTGGCACCAGCATAGTTCCCACCTCTCCCTCATCGCTAGTTAAATTGTTTTTAATTGTTGAACCTTGGCTGTAAGCTCTACTGGCAAGAAGCCCCACTATTTCACCAAGGGTCAAGGTAACAACTCTCCATTGAGAACCACGGTAGAGAACGACCTCGTGGGGACTTAAACCTTGGTTGTAGGCACTACAGGCAAGAAGCCCCACCATTTCACCAAAGGGCCAAGCCCCAGTTAATATAAATTATTATTATATCTTTTATAATTTTTTTGTTTTCAAAGTGTTTTGGGTTGGACCCATTTATTTCAAATTTGGTTATGCATTATAGAGTGCAGATGGTAACAAATAAGAGCACAACTGAAACTCTGAATTAGAACTCTGAGATAGTTAATAGGAGATTGCAATACACTATTATGGTTTTTTTCTCCTTCATACATGAATACATTAAATTAAGGATTTTTTGAGAAATCTATTTCAACTAATAATAAATTTTAAAGCTTAAAAAAACTACTATTTAAAAAGTTGTGTAATCTTTTAACTTTTGAAATAAAAATATTTTCTCAATTGACTTGTTGTGCAATCTTTTAACTTTTCAAATAAAAAATATTTTCTCAATTGATTTGTTGTAGATTTTAATGCTTCTGTAATCTGTAACCTTAAAAATAAAAATCACTTTCCAAATTGACTTTATGTTGATTAGCAATCTCCTTGATATGTGAAACAATCAAATAAGACAAATTTTAGAAAAAATGATTGATTACAGTTAGATATATATATTTTTTAAATTTTTTATTCAAACTTTACCCCTCTTTTTCAATTTGGTCAATCTAGCTTCATATCTTTTTTTTTAATTATTATATTTTTTCAAATTAAATTATTTATTTTTCTTCATAAGCTCTCTCCAACTTGTTTAAAATTTAAAATAGAGAGTAGCCTTAAAATCCTTTTTTCATACCAAAAAAGTCTTTAAACCCTATTATTGATTTTGTTAGATTTTTTAGTTAGTGTAAGAGTTCCATTGATCTTATAAAACATGTTGCAATTAGGATTCGACTTAAATGGGGTAAAAAAGTCACAATTAGAATTTGAATATGACTATGTTATTGATGATAGCTTTGGCTAGATAAACATAATCATGGATGATAATCTCAATCAACAGAATGATTTATGACTTTGTTACACACACACACACACACACACACACACACACACACACACACACACACACACGAATATACATAATAATAATAATAATAATAATAATTGAGTTTATTATTATTACATATTTTATCATACATACATAATTATATTTAGATATTAAATCATAAATCATTATATTGATTTATTCTATGTGGAATAAATAGTCATCTTTATGTTTAACAAACTACTGATTATGTGTTATGTTTGAAATGTTTAATGAAGAGGCATATCGGTGGAGAGACTCCTCTCCACACGTGTGGAGACATGTCTATCCATCGATATGTCTTCTCACGCATATACATATAATCCAAGATAGATCGATTGAAGGTAAGTACAAAAAAATAGTGCAAGCCAATATTACATTGATCTCCATTATGGAAGTTCAGCGGTACTTCAACATGGTATCATAGCAGAAGATCTGCCTGTGCGTTTAAGATGAAGAACCTCCGCAGAGATCTATGCTGAAGATTGAGAAAATAATTTGAAAATTGACGACAACATGGGTAGTGTGAAAGATTATTGAATTGATGGCAGAAAGGATAGTTTATCAAAGATATTCCTTCACAGTTTCCCCAGCGCTGTTGTTTAGAGGCCCACGATATTGACATTGGTGGTCACATCCTTCCGTGGCTTACTTACAGAAATGTATTGCATAACCTTGGTCAGGTGTGTTAGAGAAAATGAGCCGACTTTTCAAAACTTGGTCCCATTTTGCTTTGAATGTGTTCCATGTGAATTCACATCCCCTACATCGAATTTATAAGGACATGTAAAGATTGGGCTTATCTTTGTTACTTCTTTCGGGCATGGAAATTTTCATTGTAGTTCGTCTCCACGTCTCATACATGGCATTCCTATGGGCGTCTATATTCTCATCATTCGACATTGGCGGTCTTTGTTTTGCATGAGTGTTGCGCCAATGTACCTATTTTGGCCGCGAGTTTAGGTTCTATCCATCAGTTGTGAAGGCTCGTGATTCACCAATAAATTCATCGAAGAGATCTGTAGGAACTTCCAACAAAATGTAACATCAATAAAAATCACACATCTACTAAAGGCAAGATCTGTCTCATCGAAATGTAATTTTTCCTTGACACAGAGAATGAGGATATTTTAATTGTATACGTGGTCGAGTATAGCTCGAACAAAGATATTAATGGAAGAATTCAAACATCATCGCACAGAAAAACAAAAGAACTTAACTTGAGGAGCCATATGGTATTTTTTGACGTTGGGAAGTCTAGTACGGTAAACTAATACTCATTATCGAGCCATGCTAATAATCAAACCTCTTTTCGATGCTATCCTTTGAAGATGAAATACCGAATCTATTATTTAGGATTCATAAGAATAATATCTTCCCAGATATGGCCACCATGTGAAAGAAAAGACACAATTATAGATATGTAGCTTTAATGGAATTTTCATCTACCCACGATAGCTGGGAGAGATCAAGATGATGCAACAACAGAGAAAAATCCTATACTGCATGTTAATACCGAGTTAAATATACAACTGCTAGAATAATTATCCTGGTTGAGGATTAGACTTGGCTCCAGATGAGAAATAGTTGCAAGTGGAAGTGAATGATGTGGACTTTGTGTTCACCTCTGTGTGAAGGAGAGCGTACGATGTGGGGTGGTGGGAGAGCTTGTGGTGATTGAAAGTTGTGTGTTGAGGGTGAGATGCTTTGTATGCATAGTCCACGTTAGATACAATGAGACAGGTGAATTGTGCATTGTTTACGAGCCCTTTGCATCATAAGTACTTTGTTTATACGTGATGATAATAGATTGGGTCGCATTCAAATAAAGTGCGGACTGGTTTAATGCCATGTTAAATTCGTCTCCATCGTTGACCCAGGATATAAGAACTCTATTGTGGACTAAATGGGATGTGACATGGAGGTTCGAGATACAGATGTCTTCACTGCGCGGTTGTCATCTTTTGACTACGTTCACTATGTGAGGTCATTCGTATTATGGATGGGGCTGTTGTTGCAGTTTGTGAATGAACCCTCGTTGATCATGTTGTGAGTGATCAACAACACCTCACTCCCATGAAAGGAAGGAAGAACTTGATAATTTCTTCCATGAGTCTGAGTTGGTGGCTGAAAGTAATTCTTTGAAGAGGAGGAAATAATAGGAGTCCGACAAATCCATCAGAGGCAACCTTGAATGAGGAGGTTAGGAGGTTGACGCATGTACTTGGAACTTCAGAAGAGAGCCACATTATCATGAATGTCTGGTGTTTCCAAGCATGGGGATAAATCCATAGTTTATTACATTCACTCATGTTACTATGGAATCAGACAAGTACATTTGTGTATGAGAAACTACTCCTACGAATAATGTTATGATCAAAATTTCAACATGATCATGTACCATATAATGTGAGTCTCTTGGAGCAAGATATTTTTAGGATTGGAAGTATGTATGTTTCCGTAACAGAGGGAGCTACTAGAGGATATGAAAAAAATTAATTTTCAAGGATCTTAATTGTTCTGATTTAGAAGGGCAGGCCATATCGAGATGGCTTCCCTAGTGACTAGGAAACTATAAACAACCAAAGGATTGCGATTCAAATAATTTAGTTCCATGTATGTGGGTTAGAAAGCCTTTATGCAGACATCTAGGTCACGCTATTCCTAGATAGATGGATAAGTTGTTGGATCAAATGGCATTCAAGAAAAGAGCTTAATGCAGACTAAAGAACAAAGACACAACCTTCTAGAGTGAAGTCAAAAGGTTGATATTAGATTCAGAGGGAGTTTGATAGTTCATCTAAAGCAACCTTGGACAAAGAAGGTCAGGAGGTTGTTGCAAGACCTTAAAATTTAAAGGGAGCAACTAGAGGAATTTGGTCATATTGGTTCAGAGGGAGTCAATAATGGAGATGGTTTGCAGTCAGAGAACTATGATCATGAGATTGAGTCCCATGTGTGTTAACTGAAATGCCTTTATGCTAACTCCTACGTCATGATATTCCTGGATAACATGGGGTTCACCAAGAATGATGCAAACTATATGAGAGATATAGTACATAAGAATGCTATTCAGTCAAGGTACATTATCACTACAGAACATATGGCTGATATTCACCAAGTCTCTCGCTAGACATAAGGTTGTGTACTTTCGAGATAAGCTTGGTATGTTGGAGAATGAAGCCTTAGATGAAAAAGAGTTTCAATATCTGTGATCTATTATTTTGTATGTTATTGCATTCTTCTCTTTGAGAGAGAAGTCTAAGGTTTCCACCCTTTGTTTCCACCCTTTGGGATGAGCCATGGTGGATCCACCCTCTGAGATGAGTCAAGGTGGATGTCATGTATGTGACTACATGACTTATGGGCCCTCTCGTGAACATTGAAGAAAGGTGACAACTTTTTGACAATGAACACTTGTATTTGATTGATGATGTGAAGTGATGACTTTGCAACATGTCCATCATGATGGATATCATGTGACTTGATATCTGTGGACATGTCATGATGGTTAGGGTCTCTTAGACATCATGGTAGATACTGTTATCACTGAAATTTGCACCCTGTTGAGTAAACTCAACAATCTAGTGATACATGGGAAAGCTCACCTGATTGCGAGCTCAGATATTGGGAGCTGACCTCCAGAGTAAGCTGGTTCTTGATGGCACCTCACCTAATACTTCCTAAAACTAAGATTTTTTGCAAAGGAAAAGGGATAGAAGGAAACATAAAAATGAAATCTAACCTCCTAAAGGTGATGCACCAAAATATTAAGTCTTTGAAATCTAACAGGTATCCAACACACAAGAAAACTAGTAAAGATAAGCTCGAATGCACAACTCAATGACACAATCTCTGCATAAGAAATTTGTAAGAAGACTAAAAATATCAGTTCCTAAAAGAAGTTGGTTTGCTCACAATTTGAAACTAATTTAGTACTACTTTCAACCTGCAAAGGATCATATAAATCTCTGAACAAGGCACCATGTGATACACAAAACCAAAGAATTGAGAAGGCATAAGCTATCTT
>MU223152.1:959122-976928 GCA_018584345.1 Thuja plicata
TCAAAGCCAACTGCATTCTGAAAGCAATAACTTCTGGATCGGATTTGGCCTGTCCAGCCACTGTTTAACCCTTCAAAAGTCTACAAAAATACCATTTGGTGACCCAAAAGTCATACCATCATAAATACTCCCTCATAGAAGTAGTCTTATCCCTCTAAAAGAGTCACAAAAGTCTCTGAATTGCAATAAATTTTCTGCAGACTTTAACAACTGCAACCTCTGATCTTTTAAAATTTGATCTTTCTATCTGTAAAATATTTGATTCATAGCGTCTGAGAACAATCTGATATTTTTCTGTCTCTGAAAAATTCCGGGAATAAAACATGGATTTGTAATAAAATATTAAAATTCCCTTTGAAAATTATCTCTGTGTATGTTTAAAATCCTGAGTCTTGGCGACTGAGCGCCTATGCATCCTCCTTTTCATTTATTCCTTCATCGCACAGTCGCTGGCTGTTTAAACTGACCTTTAGATTCTGAGCGACTGAGCGACATCCATTTCTTCATTGCATATTCTGTCCGGTCGCACACTCGCGCCACCTTTTACTCTGTTTTCATCTCGTGCGCGAGTGGGCGATGACATCTATTTTCTGACTGGTCGCCAACTTGTGAGCTTGAAAATTTCACTCTGTTACTGACTGCGAGCGCGCGACAATGCACCTCTTTCTTTAGTCGCCAACTCGTATCTTCCATTTTCTATGGACTTGCGGAAAAACAGAAGCAGGGTGCATTTCTTTGCTTGCGGAAATCTCTCTATGGGTGCGAACTCCGCTTTTGGAGAAGGCTCTGGATGTATCTCCGCCGAGAAAATTCCCTCTTTGCGAAAAATCACCAGCTAAGTGTGAAACCCGCACAAGCGCAAAATTCTTCTTTTCTGCTTTGCGGAAAATCACCTTAGAGGTGCGAAACCCGCACAAGGCAAAATTCCTCTCTTCGGAAAATCACCTGAGAGGTGCGAAACCCGCACAATGTGAAAAACCTTCTCTTTTTGCCTTCGCCGAAAATTACTTTCTTAGGTAGAATTCCGCCAATGGAGAAGATGATTTTCGAAATCCCACAAGCCTTTGCGGAAAATTACCCTTGCAGGTAGAATTCCGCCAATGGAGAAGATGATTTTCGAAATCCCGCAAGCCTTTGCGGAAAATTACCTTTGCAGGTAGAATTCCGCCAATGGAGAAGATGATTTTCGAAATCCCACAAGCCTTTGCGGAAAATTACCTTTGCAGGTAGAATTCCGCCAATGACCTTGTTACCGAAAATCGGTAACAGATACCATAAGAATGATATCATTAAATAAATTATATACGATTTAGAGATCTTCACAGTGGATATTAGGTGACGTAATATCCGTGGACATGCCATGATACAATATCCATGTGGTAGACATCATGAGACGTGATGTCTGTGCACATACCATGGATATTTATGAGATATGGTGAATATCATGTGACTTGATATTCTTTCTCATACCATATCTCCGGCTATCACGGTGAGGTGATATCTTCTATATTTGTGAGACATGGTGAATATCATGTGACTTGATATTCTTTCTCATACCATATCTCCTGATATCACGGTGAGGTGATATCTTCTCTATTTCACAATTAATGGACTTATTGTGATTTGCATTCTTGATATTCTGTAGGCCATTACTCTTGATATCATGAGATGATATCATTATGGAAATTGTGAGTACTTGGTGAATATCATGAGACTTGACATTTTGTAGGCCATTACTCCTGATGTCATGTGATGACATCATTATGGTGGATATTATAAAACCTGATATCCGTAAACATACTATAAACTAATATTACATTGAGGTAATATCCACTCCTTCACACCTTGTGACTCTTGATCATTATTATGTGATTATCCCTCCCTAGCTTAGAGGGAGTGTTGATGATGGTAGCTTCGGTCAAATAAACATAATCATGGATGATAATCTCAATCAACAGAATGATTAATGACTCTGTTTTATATATATATATATATATATATATTATAATAATAATAATAATTGAGTTTATTATTATTACATATTTTATCATACATACATACATAATTATATTTGGATATTAAATCATAAATCATTATATTGATTTATTCTATGTGGAATAAATAGTCATCTTTATGTTTAACAAACTACTGATTATGTGTTATGTTTGAAATGTTTAATGAAGAGGCATATCAATAGAGAGACATGTCTCCACACGTGTGGAGACATGTCTATCCATCGATATGTCTTCTCACGCATATACATATAATCCAAGATAGATCGATTGAAGGTAAATATAGAAAAAATAGTGCAAGCCAATATTACATCGATCTCCATTATATAAGTTTAGCTGTACTTCAACGAACTACTATTGAATTAGGGTTTAGATTATGGTAAAATTAGGATAATAATTTAACTGCTATATTTCAATTTGAACTTTTCTTTAATAAGAATTAACTAAATTTTGGTTTATATATGAAAGTAATTTTATAAATGTTAAATTATTTAAATCTAAAGTATTAATTATTTAAAAGTTTATAAGAAATAAATTAATCGACTTATAAGTACATAATATTTTCTTTATTTTATTTGTAAGGAAATATACTTTCTTTTCAAGGAAATTAAATTGGTATTTTCAAGGCAATTCTTTATTTTGGTAAATAAACATAAGTTGGAGAGAAATTATTTAAAAAAAAAAGTATATTACCTTATAAATACAATGTTTATTGATTTATAAGTCCACTAATTTATTTCTTGTAAACTTTTAAATAAGTAATATTTTAGATTTAAATAGTTTAACATTTATAAAATTACTTTAATATGTAAGTAAAATTTTAAACTCAAATTACAACATGGCCATTATTAAATTATTATCTTAATTTTACCATAATCTTAACCTTAATTCAATAGTAGTCATAATCAAATTCTAAGTGTGACATTTTTAGCCTTAACTTAAGTTGAACCCTAATTGCAACATGGTTGATCCACAAGCTTAATTGAAGTCTTAATCTAACTCAAAAATCTAATGAAATCAATTTTTGAGTTTAATTTGATTATAGTGCATAATTAGGTTTAGGGTAAAGATTGAATTTGATTTAGTGTTATGGTGAGGGTTGAATTTATTTTCATTTGAGTGTTCAATTTGGTTTATGTTTAAGATTACTTGGTTTAGGGTTAAATTTTTTTAGGGTTTTAATTTTATTTAAGGTTACTTGTTTAGGATTAAATTTTGTTTATTGTTGAATTATATGTAGGGTTAGGGTTCAATTTGATTTAGTGTAGGATTTGAGAAGGTTCAAATTGGTCTACTTTCCACTAAGGTTTAGGTTTAGGGTTTAATTTAGTGTAAGATTTGGGTAAGATTGACACTAGTCTACTTTTCACTTTAATTATATAAGTATTATAATTATAAACCATCTAGATGTCTGAATTTTATATCTAAATATATTACATTATAAACATTGGCTTCAATGTATCTCTTAGATACGTTTTTAACAATTTTTCATTTAATATATGGAACAAGATATTGTATCCAAAAATTATTGCATTCTTTTTAGACATTCTTAATATAGTTGTTTGCATGTTTTGAATAAGGATAAAGAGCTACTTGTATATTTTTAAACAAGATAGAGAACTACTAATCATCTTAATTTTGTTCAGAATGGTTAGAAGAAAGAAATGTGAATGACTCATAGAACTACATGTGCAAGATATTCTCAAGCAAGGAAAATATTTCTCAAGCAAGAACCTTGAATGGACACCTATTGGAGATAATAATGGTGAGATAGACTTATGTGCTGCAATACCTCTTGAAAGACTCCCTTATTTTGTCAAAGGAGAGGGTTTATTGGATAGTACAGAGACAACATATATACACAAAATGCACAAAGAGGACAACTCAAAAAACCCCACTGGGCACACTACCAAGATATACTCAAGGTTTGTCTATTTTTGAAATAACCAGTAGTATATTATTTTTATTTCTAATTTTTGATGGATCACTTAATATTTTTATTGTATGCAAATAAATAGATATTCGTGTGCTTTTGGTCCTGAAGATAATAGAAATAAACTTGAAAACATGAAAAGGATTCGAAGGTTCACCCAAAAAAGGGGTTGTCGAGCCCACTTTCATATTAATGTCATGTATGGTAGACCACAAGTTGCAATAATTAGATATAATGAGTGTAGCTACTATGATATTAATGGTGAATTTTGCCATGAGAGGGATGATCCTTCTGGTGACCCAAGATGCAAGTTTGCATCGAGGTTGTCAAATGAGTGTAAATCATATATTGAATTCTTATTACTAATGGGTGTGGGGATCGACACTATATGCGAACAACATTAACTAGACCACAATTTGATTAAGCTTATGAATACGAGAGATGCATGTTTATTAAGAAAAGATGTGTTGAATGCATGGAAAAGAGTACGCTCCATTCGGTCCCAAAAGAATGAAGATGATGCAAAAAGCGTTAGCTTGTGGCATGAACAAGAGAAAGATAACGTCTTCTACTACAAAAGACCAAACATAATTGAAAATGTTCCTATTATCATAGGCATCCAAACACCATGGATGCGAGAAATGACGGTGAAACATTCTCACAACTCAATTATTGCAACGGATTCAACATTTTCAACAAATAAATATGGTGAAGTATAACAATATTAACTATATTTATATATTTTATTTTAATCATTGATTTGATTATAATTAAATATTGTATCTTCTCAATGGTATACTTATGTGCAGTATGAGTTATATACCTTGCTCAATTTTTATGAACAAGAGGCTGGTGTACAAATAGCATGGGCCATATCCTCAAGAAATAAAGTTGAGGATATAAATGAGTGGCTAACAAAAGTTTATAAGCGAGGGAAACAATGGAAAGAAGATTGTCATGCAAATTCATTCATGACATATGATTTCTTCAAAAGAAACAAAACAAATGAGCATGAACAAGTTGTTGGTAAGTCCTATTTGACATTGAAGTAATTTATGCATCTTTTTTAATAATTACTATATTTTTTCTTAAAACTAACTAAAATATGTTTATTGAATTATAGATGTTACTTCATTGGTTAATAATGATGATATCATAGGGAATTTCAGTCATGAGAATAATACAATTGGTAATGTTGATGCGATCTTTGTAATAAAAGATTAATAGAATTTCATGATTCTTAAAACTAACTAGTTCCTATTCCAATTATTAGTTGATAGGCTATATTACGTGGGATTTCACCCCAAACCTATCTGACGCTGCTAAACCATTGTTTCACACTAAACCGTTGTTTCAGGCAATACGCTAAACCGTTGTTTTAGGCAATACAATGCATTGAATATCTACAAGATTCGTACTATGAATGCTTATCAATCTGGATTTGTTTAGATTTGATTCATGGCGGCTTTCATTTATTGCAACTCCTCGACCTTGTTTCACTTGTGTCCAAACTTTCCATTTCTTGTCTGTTTCTGTATTTGTGCGATTCAAAATTTGTTCAATCACGAACTACGAAATCAAAGAATGCAGGCAAAGCAACGATTGACCTCGATCGCTAGATTATTCAAATGAGGGATAATCTGCAGATATAAGAGGTGAAATAAGAAGAAGTCTGTGTCTGTGTGTTCAATGTGCCCAAGGAATTGTCTCAATCAAGCCATATCACCAGTGGAGATTTGAGCTATATGAAGTCAAGAGATACAAGTTCGCTTCTGCTCAGGGATTATAAAAAAAAATTAAAGGTCACAGGTTTGACTCCGTAGTTGAAAAGGTATGCAACTACGAGCACCAAATTTGAAGCTTCCACCTCAAAACCAAGACTACAAGTGGCGAAGTGTGGCATTTCTTATGGCTTTGGATGCCTCATTTCTACTCAATTGTTTGCAATTTCTGGGCAAGCAAGCTTACACAGATTCTTCATAAGGAAATTGGGTGTTAAAACTTTGATATCCATTTGGCAGAACCACAACATCTAACGAAAATCCCCTTTCCATTATGCTTCAATGGATATCCATACCCTGTTCTAAAGCTCCCATTTTCGCACAGGCTGGAAGGATGCTGGCAAAGGTTGTGGAATCTGACTTTACACATGCCAATTGCATCTGCTAAAACTTTTCAAGGCCTTTTCAACAAATCTATTTTGTGCATATCCTGCTATCATTGTATTCCATGAGAATAATTTTTAGGTGTTCTTTTGGAAAGATTAAAAGCCTCAACAAGAAAACCATTCTTTGCATATCCTGCAGTCATGACATTCCATGAGACCACATTTTTATCAGGCATTATGTCAAACAGTTCATATGCCTTGTGTATGCTTCCACATTTTTCTTACATATCTATCAATGAATCTGTAACTACAACATCAAATGAAAATTCACTTTCCAATATTCTTTGATGGATGTTCATTCCCTGTTTCAGAGCTCCCACTTTGCCGCAAGCTGATAGAATACTAGAAAAGGTTATGGAGACTGGTGTTACACCTGCCAATTGCATTTTCTTAAAAGTTTCAAAGGCCTCTTCTACAAACCCATTTTGTGAATATCCTGCAATCATCACATTCCATGATACGACATTTCTGAGAGGCATTTCTTTGAAAAGTCTTAAAGCCTCATCAAGAACACCACTCTGTGCATATCCTGCTACCATTGCCGTCCATGAGACAACATTTTCCTGAGGCATTTTGTTAAACAGTTCATGCGCCTTGTATATGCTTCCACATTTTGCATACATATGTACGAGGGTATTTGCAACTATATCATCTGACAAAACTATAGACTCGATTACACTTTGATGGATGTTCCAAAGCTCTTAGTTTGGCACAGGCTTGAAGTGCGTTGGCGAAGGTGAACTTATCGTGATGGAAACCCCGTTGCATTTGACTAAACAATGGAAATGCCTCACGAGGGTATCCATGTCTTTTGTAAGCCACAATTATCATATTCCATGACATGATATATTAGATGCATACAATCTCTATACAAATTGTAACCACTTTTGCAGTACATATACCCTCAACGCAGATTGTGGTCTTATCAATTTTATTATTAAGAGTGCTTTGTTCAACTTCAGAGTCAATTAAATGACAATGTTCATCTGGAATCAAATGTCAGTATTTGTAGGTTCAGTAGGGAAAAAAAATCCAATGCTTTATATTTGTCTATTATAAACCCTAAATCCCAACATGGGAATCAAATTCTACAAGTTTGGCTGTAATTTGCAACTTTTCTCTACAAAATCACTGTTATTGAAGAATGAGAAGCAAAACACATAGTTTAAATTCTTAATAGAATCCTATAATAATTCAAACTGTATATATTTTAATAGATGACATGAATTTCAATTCCCAAGACTACAAATTTGGACCTTTCTGTTACTAACTCTATGAAGAGTATCCATTGGAGAGAGCTCAACACTTAGATTTATATAATAATCTTCATTCTGAAACAAGCTCATAGGACATGAGCTCTCCTCCCATATGCTCTCCTGCAGACATTACTAGGCTTTTGACTCCCCTGGCATAGGATAACACTAGATGGGCAACTCTTAATACTATTATCAACAAAGCTCCCACTGATTTTCTCAGCAGGGATTTCGAGAAACTGTGCAGGAACCCCACCATTAAGAAACTTGCCATCCAAAAACAACCTAACCAGAAGCTTCACACCATCGACAACCTTAACATCATACTCTGCAAGAATTGGGCCATGAAGCCCATTGTATCTTCGTGACAGAGCACAAAAAAAGCGTGTGACGAACAACAACCTCCGCTCAGGAATTTTGGAAGCATGTCAAAACTGATTGTCGTCTAGTCCGTGATGAAGTTTCCCTTCCGCAGATTGGGCAAGCTTCTAGTGCTTCACCTGCTTAAGAAGCCATTTAATTTGGGTGTGGCATCTCCTGTGGAGATTCCCCTAGAGAAAGAAGAGGAAGCAAGCTCTTCCATGGAGATTCCCCCTACACAGGATGAGCTGGATATTCCTTGTATTGCTGATTTATATTCTGCGGGAGTGAAATTTGTTCCCATTCACGGAGACGTCACCGCAGTTCACTTCAACTAGGCGAGTGCCACTCTTCATCTGCCCAAAATGAGGTTGGATTCAAACACAAAACTAATTATCTGAAATTTGGTGGCGTTTGAAGCTTCATTGACACAAATGAAGATTTTCACTCGCTACACGGATTTCATGAATGTTTGACTACTAAGAGAGCTGAATCATTCATAATCACCTGGAGAATGAGGGAAAAGTGGCAAGTTTAGATTTTCACTCGCTACACAGATTTCATGAATGTTTGACTACTAAGAGAGCTGAATCATTCATAATCACCTGGAGAATGAGGAAAAAGTGGCAAGTTTGTATAAATTTCCTAGAAAATCTAATGATAGGATGGATACTTAGGGTGCAGTCCATGGAAGGGACTTCCTAAATAAATAAATAAGTTTAAAAAAATTATTGATAAGAATTGGAAATTTTTATATGATTGACAAGTGGCAGAAAAAAAGCCTAAGTTGGTGGGGAAATATCTAGCCCCCCACCTTTTCCACCCGCTCAAATTTGCACTCTAAAAAGTAGGGGCTACTACTTTTGAGGAAAAGATTCCAATTAGTCATGTAGCAAACATTTTTTTGGCTTCATGGGACCACCTGCTCCACAAAAAGATCCTGAAGCCCCCCTCATGGGACCCCACCCTTATTGTTGCTCTCCAAGCCATCATGTAATTTTTGTTTGTGTAATCGAATGTTCTGATAAGGATTGTTTCTTCAGTACATGGTATTTATTTAAATATATTTAAACAATAAGAAAATTTATTACAAGGATGGAATTTCTGAACTTGGACACTTTTCATCTCAATGATCTACCATTTAGCCGCACAATAGTGTGGCAGCCACATCATATTATTGGGGTTGGAACTTTGGGGGAGCGTGATATCTTGACACATCAAATTATTTTATAAGATTTGGATATTCAAATCACACAATCAAATTTCAACGTAATTCTACCCATCCCATATAATTATCAAACCAAGGGAGCCCACATTACAAACCCAAACTTATTAATGAGATTAGATATAAAACCTCTTTGCAAATTTCAATGTTAAAACTGGTACTTTTTTAATATATCATTTTTTCTTACTAATAATCTTGGTTTAAATAGGAATCATGAAAATTGGCCAAACTCTATGACATCATTTATATAATCAATAAAGTACCAAGACTATCCTCTAATCAAGTATCTTACTATTATAGTAATGACCCCACAAAATGGTCAAAGCTATAAAACACAACCATCTAGTAACTGTCACTTATATGCCATCAAGAAAAAGTTTGAGACAAACAAGTGGAAGCAAAGATAAAATACATAGATATCGTACTATCTAGAGAGATATACTTACAACGAACAACTAAGACTTGAAACAAAAGCCAACTTAATCACAACGTCCTCATTTCCCTCATCCACACAACAACCCAAAAATATATTATAACATTCATTGGCAGTGTCACCTTCAACTTCTTAGGAATTTCTCCTCCACATCACATATTAATAGATTTGACACCTATTAACTCCATGAAAGTGTTCTAGGAAATAGTGATAATGAGACACCATCAAATATGAACATGAAATCATCAAGAGGTCATAGAAACACATGAAAGGGTTTGAGCAATGCCAAAAATATTGCACCTTCACAAAGTGTAACCAAGATTTAAGAGAAGCTTTAGCCATTGTTAACAAATATAGACACTAAGAGACATCCACAATCTTTTTTAACTCTCGAATTGCACAATCCATTGTCACAACTCATAGAAAAATAAGTTTCCTAAGGGTTGCATGATCGAAAGGCAGAGTGAGTGGAGTGTGTGAGCAACCATGGAAGCAAATTTTATGCTTGGGTAAAAGTACAAACCCGTGTCACATTTTTACTAATGAAGAGGAACATGACATGCAAAACTGTTAAACTTTAACAACATAAAAGTGACAGTTGTGTTTAGAATTTAAAATGATGTAAACTAATGAAATGTGTAAAATTGGATGTAGTTTATGCCTATAATTTTTTAAATTTTTTTTGAATAAGAATTGACATAGTTTTTAAATTTTTGAAGTCCATTTTTTAATTGCTGAAAAACGCTAAAAATTGAGGGTCTAGTTCCCACCAACAAAATATATGTAATAATCTTGTTTTCCTCTGATTTCAGAATATGTTTTAGATGACATGTACAGCTAGTGCAGAAAAAAAGAAATTAGTTTTTGGTATAAATTTTGTCTATTATAACTATTCAAAGTCAGAGTTACCTGAAATTAACAGTTTTTGTCTCCCGCCTAATTTTCCCTAACAAATCTACACCAAATACAAAACAAATTATATATTATTGAAGACGACTCTCTCCTCTAGTGTTAAAAATAAGTTTTAAAATTTTCTGACATGATTTGCTATTTTTTTTCTTTTTTTGAACGAGCATGTTCTTCAATGTTAAAATGCCTACCTGGATTTTTTTCAACTTATAATATATTATATGTAATCAAAAGTCTATAAAAATTATATGACCATAATCTAGACTCCGAGTTCTACAAAAGGGTATTTTTAGATTTTAAATCAAATTGAGTTTTGATGGACAATTAATTTCCAGAAGTGACGTGTTTCTAATTTTCTCATTTTTTACTTATTTGGCTACCACATAGGATGCTACATATGTAGTTTCGGCCGAAACAGGTTCAGCCAGAACTGGTTCGGCCGAAACTAAGGCCGACCAAACATATTCGTGTGGATGACCACGACCCTCAAAGCTCATATATAAATGTTTTTTATTTTTTTAAATTAAAAAATAATTGTCAATTATTGCGACTTAGAAAATGTTTTTTTAATAAAATCATTTTTTGAAATTATTTTAAAGACGTATTTTTGGGCGTTAAAGGGCAACTACGAATTAAGATTATCAAGGAGGTTTGTATTATTTGCAAGTTTATTTTTTTTTATAGTTTTTTGATATTTTTTTTTTGTGTTTTTAATTAAAACTTCGTTCAATATTAAATTATGAACTTATCAATATTATTTTTGATTTTTTTATCAAGAGTATATGGTTTTGTGTATGCAGGTGAATCAAAGCTCTCAATTTGAACAATTTGTGCAATGGGGAATAAAATAAACATAACAATAAAATATGATCGAATAAGGGATGGCAAAATGAAAGGTCATACCAAACGTAATGAAGATGAACCCGTTGAAGTCCAAGAAGATCCAATTTAAATAGGGGAACAAATTGGTGGAAATATATCTTTTAACATAGACATTTTGATGGAGATGGATGAGGATTCATTTTTCAGTCAATTTTCATTTGACGAATTGGTACCTGAAAGCACAATAAAAAAATAATGCAAAAAGATTTGGGATGAATATTTTCAAAATAAAAGTCTGATTGGAAAAACACAATTATTTGCTAGGTTATTCAAGAAAAAATAAATGACTCATGTTTTGGTGTTGTTAGGTGTTGATAACAAGAAAAACTCAAGAGACAATGCAAATCAAACAATAGTTGAAGATTTGCAAGATGCATTGAACGACATTAACAACTCAAGTCGAGGAGCTGATTTAAGTGCTGCACGTAAAACATTGATGACTACTTTATCTAGTAGGAGGTTGACACAGAGAAAACAAGTACATGGAATTTTTGATTTACTGAATGTATCTAGAATAACTGTTCAAAGATATATCAGGAAGAGAAATATGTTATATGAAAATATTCAAAAGAATTGAGTTAATATTTGTTGACTTCCTCAAAAAGACAAAATTTCTAAAGATGTAAAAAGACAGGTCATTGAATATTGGACCGCTCACTACCATGTTTCTTCTAATAAAAGGGATACTATATAGATGAAAGATGAAGAGACCGGTATAAAAATCGCACATCCAAAACATTTTATAGATACAACACAAAGTGAATTGTTTGAAGCATTCAAGCAAGAATTTTCACATGTGAAAATATGTCAAAGAATGTTTGACATATATTACACTTCTAAATATGCATGTGGTGTTAGTAATAACTGAGAGGGGGGGGGGGGGGGGGGGTGAATCAGTGGCCTCAAAAATATTCCAATAATCAACCCTTAAAACTTAGTACCACAAAATTATAGCTCTAGTTATCTTCAATCCTATAAGATGAATGCCTCCAAATACTTATATCAATTTACTACGTCTCCTCAGAATGCTTTGTAAAACCTTCTACTGTAGATTTACCGATTAGAAGTTTGTCAATTTACTGAAAGACAGTAAATTATGTAGAGTATACCAATCAATCCAATTAAGTTAAGTGTAATGCAAAACACTAAAGTAATGACTCATAAACACATTGACACATGAATTTTTAACGTGGAAACTCTATTAAGGGAAAAACCGCTTGGGACCAATAACCCAAAATTTTTACTCTTCTGAAGTGAGCTCGGTGAAGAGCCAACCCTGTTAAAGGTTACAAACACACTGTTAGGTGTGACCTTGTTAGAGGATTTAAAAGTTTAGTCTATCACTTGATATTGGACATCTCTATGCTACCATCTTTGATCAAACACTCACTTGGCCTGTCAATAGGTATCTGACATCTCATGCTATCTTCATGATCAAGCTTTTTGATACTTCATTGGATGTATCTCAATATAGAAAGGATATTTAAATCTCGCTCAGTTAAGAGACTTTTTGAATCAATGGTTAAACTGAAACAGTATGATCTGTTCACATATACAACTATTTTGTAGATTTTCAGATCTATTGTAATCTCACAAACTATTCTGATCAATATAACTCTGTTTATACCTTTGCTCCACTTTGATTTTTCTCAGTGATGTTGTGCTCTGTTGCTTGGTGTCTGCAAAATTCTTTAGCTCTTTCCTCAGCTCTTTGACCAGTACTGTATGAAGTTTCTCTTCAACATCCTCTTTTTCATTCTTTCAACCTCAGCAATTCGTAATGAATTAAGTTGTCTCTTAAATAGACATGATATCACCGTTGTTAGGTTCTTGATCTTCTTGATCTTGACGTAATCCACAATTCTCGCTAATCCGATTTAAAGAAAAACTCCTATTTTATCTCGTTGAGATCTTTTTGCCAACTGGACAAATCAACTTTAAATTAGTTACTTATCTCTAGCTTATCTTGTTGAAGAAAGCAATGATAACTACCAGTTAACTCTATATTTAACTCTCCTAGCTAGATATTTTGTCATTTGTGAACTCAAGTTAATTTTGGTTTAACTCTCTGATAGCGTCGGTCAACACTCCAGTTCTCCTCGGGCTTCTCCGTCGGTTTACACTATGTTTCTGGCCGTCGGGTTTGCTTGTGATTCTGCTCGTCGATTTTCTTGCTCGGGCATCACTGTGACTTGGCTGTCGGTGATCTCTATCCGTCGGGTTCCACTGACCGTCGGTGTTTGTAGTCACAATGTAAATGCTTGTCTTTTATGCATTATAGAAAGCATAATCTTTATCTCTCTGATCCTTTGAAGTCTTTGACACTTTGACTATAACCGACTAGATTATATCACTTGTTGACATCAATGACAATACAATCCACTAACTGATTTAATGTCTTGCATTATCCTTCTGCATTTTGGTTATCAACTTAACATCTTCAAACATTCAATTAGTTACATGTCATCAATCTCTCCCTTTGGCATTGATGGCAACATAGTATATTATCATAATATACTATCACTAATAAAATATGAAATATACAGTTTCATTAAACTTTCTTAATGTAACTATTACAAATGTCTGGCTCTCGGTAAGCTCAAAATTACCTTAGATTTATTTCATGCAGAGTGGTTGTCTTCAATCTTTAATCCCTTTACTGGATAGATGCATCATCTTCTTCCTCTATTCTGATATGTGCTCTGCCTTGATTGTTCCTCTTCTTGATAATCTCTTTTTCCTTTGACAACATTCTTTCTCTTTGTCTGAACTCTCTTCATTTGTTACTTCTCTCCCTTAGATGGATATTTCATGTGTAATCAATTTCTCCCCCTTAGAATATTGATTAACTCTTCATTTATGATTCTCAGGAACTTCTCTTCATGGATAATGATATATTCTCTCCTTTTATCATATCTCTCCTTTATGTGATATGGAGATCATCTCTTCCTTTGTATGATAAATGAGATATTTCTCTCCCTTATGGTAAATCTCCCTTTTGTATGATAATGAGATATTTCTCTCCCTTTGACAACAATGCCAAACAAAAAAATACTTCTCCTTATTTTATCATCTATATCATCTTCCATCTCTTTGCATAATATACTCCTTGAATTTTCTTATCCATCAATAATACAATGTCTGATTTTCGGTGCAGATATGTACCTTGCAATGTACAGATGTATCTGTTGCTGTCCATCTCAGTGTTTGCATCAACATGACTGATCTTCAGATGTGGTGTAGGCTGATGCAACCTCTTAGTCAGATTACTAACCGATAGACAAGGGTTGAACCCCTAGTCTCTATCTTAGATACTCAAATGTATCCTTCGGTAATGGCTTGGTGAATATATCGGCTAACGGTTTCTTTGATTGCACATATTCTAGTGTCACTTCCTTTGCTTGCACTTGTTTTCTCAGATAGTGATACTTGATAGCAATATGCTTAGTCTTAGCATGCATGACTGGATTCTTAGAAATGTTTATTGCAGTGGTATTATCTCAATAGATAATTATTGGCTCAAGAATCTTCATATGCATACCTTCCAGTAATTGTTTGATCCATGCTATATTAGAGTAATTTTCTGCAACAACCACATACTCTTCTTTTGCAGTAGACTGAGAGATGCATCCTTGCTTCTTTCTTATCCATGTGACAAGTCTGTCACCCATGAAGAATGCTCCTCCAGTTGTGCTCTTTCGGTCATCAATGTTTCTAGCCCAATCAACATCTGTATAGACTTGTAGCTCAAATTTTCCTTCTCTCTTGTACCATAAGCCATAGTCCTCGGTGTTCTTCAGATATCTCAGAATTCTTTTGACAACAGTCATATGTGATTCTTTGGGATTAGCAGAGAATCTTGCAACTATCCCCACTGCATGTGCTAGATCTGGTCTAGTGTGAACAACACACATTTGTTTGCCAATCATTGATCTATATAAGGTCTGATTTACCTCATTTTTTTTTGTCTTCCTTTGTCATCTTGCATCTAGTAGCTATAGGTGTTCCAACTGGTTTGGAATCATCCATCTTGAATATCTTTAGCACTTCCTTGATGTATTTGGACTAAGTGATGTATATGCCTGCATCTTGTTGAAGAATCTGTAGACCAAGAAAGAATTTGATCTCTCCAAACATAGACATTTCAAATTCTTTACACATTTCATCAGCAAAGGATTTGCATAACAATTCATTTCCCCCAAAAATGATATCATCAACACAAGTTTCAACAATCAGAATATTACCATCGGTATCTTCTTTTAAGTACAAATTGTTATTTTCACTTGTTCTAACAAATTTTATGCTAATGAGATACGAGTGAAGTCTTTCATACCAAGCTCTCGGTGCTTGTTTCAATCCATACAAGGCTTTGTGTAGTCTACATACTATGTTTCTCTTGTCTGGATTAACAAACCCTTCTAGTTGTTCAATGTATACCTCTTCTTTAAGTATTCCATTTAGGAATGCAGATTTGACATCCATTTGGTATACCTTGAATCCTTTAAATGCAGCATAAACAAGTAAGATTCTAACTCCTAGTCTAGCAACGGGTGCAAAGGTTTCACCATAATCAATACCTTCTTCTTGTGCATATCCCTTGCATACTAATCTTGCTTTGTTTCTAGTGACTTCTCCATTCTCATTCAACTTGTTTCTGAATATCCATTTGGTATCGATGACATTCTTGTCATATGGTCTCGGTACTAGTGTCCATTTATTGTTCTTCTTAATTTGTTTTATCCCTTCATTCATAGCACTTAACCATTCTTCATTCTCAAGTGCATTGTAAACAGATTTAGGCTCAAAATCACAAAGTAAACATCTGGTGTTAAGTGACTTCTTGTTCTTGTTCCAGCGTTCTTGTATCCTATGATTTGGTTTTGTGGATGATGCCTTCTGACATACTTGGCAAGTTTTGGTTCAACTCTGTGTTCATCATTCTGATTATCTTCTTCACCTTCATTTTCATCTCCATTGTTCGGAACATCATCTTGAGTATTATCGTGATCGTTGGTAATTGCAGCCTGATGCTCTGGTGCAATGTTCTGATGCTCGGGAGTGACACACTGTTGCTCAGGTAGAGTGTCAGGTTTTGTATAAACAAACCTGTTGTAGTCCTCTGGTTCCTTTTTGCTTCCCTTATCATTCTTTTTTGCAAATTCATCTATTTTCACATTTGCAATTTCAATGATTTTGTTAGATGACTTGTTAAGACATTTATAAGCCTTGCTTTTGGTTGAATACCCTAGGAATATACCTTCTTCACTTTTACAGTCAATTTTTTTATTTCTATCATCGTTCAATATATAACATTGACTACCAAAGATTCTGAAGTAACTTACATTGGGTGCATGACCATACCAAAGCTCATATGGTGTCTTCTTTGTGTCCTTCAATTGTACTCTATTTAATGTATAGACAACAGTACTGACAACTTCCCTCCAAAATGTTTGAGTGATGATTTTCTCAATCATCAATGTTCTTGCACAATCAACAATTGATCTGTTTCTCCTCTCAACAATTCCATTTTGCTGTGGTGTCCTTGGTGCAGAAACCTATCTCTTAATTCCATGCTCATTGCAATAGTCAGTGAATTCTTTTGAAGTAAATTCCCCTCCTCTATTTGACTTTAAGCATTTCAATTTCTTTTCTAGAATTGCAGTAGATGTATGGGTTTTGCTCTTGAAACTAGACTTTGTCATCTTACCTTTTTGACAATTCTTGCACAAGATATGCTTGGGCTTAGTCATCGTCGGTAAGCCTCTGACATTCCTTTTGTTTCTTATCTTTATCATGTTGTCAAAGTTCACATGACACAATCTTTTGTGCTACAACCATAAGTCTTCGTTTCTAGCCATCAAACAAGTGGTGTTAGTGTCATCAAGATAGAAAAAGTTACATTTTGTCTGCTCACCGGTACCAACCAACCTTCCTGATTTATTGAAGATCTTTGCCTTCTTATTTTCAAATACTACTCTGTAACCTGAATTTTTTAGCTGAGAAACACTTAACAAATTGTAATTTAGTCCTTTAACCTAGTAAGCATTTTCACATTTTATCAGGTTATTCAACATTATGGTTCCTTTACCTTCAACTGGATAAGGTGTATCATTACCCATTCTCACTGAAACACCATTATAGTATTCAAAAGTCTCAAACTTTTGTTTATCACCGGTCATATGGTGAGTGCAGCCACTATATATGATCAAGACATCATTTTTACTAACTTTAGATATGAGTGCAGTTTCTACATACCTTTCTTCATCTTCATCTGAATCATCCTTCATGGCTACAAATACCATCTCAATGTCTTCTTCTGATTCGGTGTCAGTGTCATCAACTCTTCTCTCAGCTAGGTAACAAGCTTTCTTCCCTTTGTCCTTGTAGTCTCGGGTATCTCTCTTGTCAGATTGTCGGTTACTCCGATATTCTCTATTTTCACCTCTATCAAACTTCTTCTTATACGGTTTGTCATTTCCTCTGTCATCTTTTCATCGGTTTGGACATCTTGCAGCAAAGTGTCCAACCTCTTTACAATTGAAACATACAAGTGGTAATTTACCTTTGTATCTGCCTTTGCCTCTTTGCAATCTTCTAGCCATAAGTGCTTCAATTTCATCAAGTCCTTGATC
>MU223152.1:977714-1005677 GCA_018584345.1 Thuja plicata
TGGCCTCAAAAATATTCCAATAATCAACCCTTAAAACTTAGTACCACAAAATTATACCTCTAGTTATCTTCAGTCCTATAAGATGAATGCCTCCAAATACTTATATCAATTTACTACTCCTCAGAATTCTTTGTAAAACCTTCTACTGTAGATTTACCGATTAGCAGTGTGTTAATTTACCGAAGACAATAAATTATCTAGAGTATACCAATCAATCCAATTAAGTTAAGTGTAATGCAAAATAGTAAAGTAATGACTCATAAACACATTGACACATGGATTTTTAACATGAAAACCCTATTAAGGGAAAAACCACTTGGGACCGGTAACCCAAAATTTTCACTCTTCTGAAGTGAGCTTGGTGAAGAGCCAACCCTGTTAAAGGTTACAAACACACTGTTAGGTGTGACCTTGTTAGAGGATTTAAAAGTTTAGTCTATGACTTGATATCGGGCATCTCTATGCTACCATCCTTGATCAAACACTCACTTGGCCTGTCAATAGGTATCTGGCATCTCATGCTATCTTCATGATCAAACTTTTTGATACTCTATTGGATGTATCTCAATATAGAAAGGATATTTAAATCCCGCTTGGTTAAGAGACCTTTTGAATCAATGGTTAACCTGAAACAGTATGATCTGTTCACATATACATCTATACTTGCAGATTTTCAAATCTATTGTAATCTCACAGACTATTCTGATCAATATAACTCTATTTATACCTTTGCTCCACTTTGATTCTGCTTGGTGATGCTGTGCTCTATTGCTTTGTGTCTGCAGAATTCTTTAGCTCTTTCCTCAGCTTGTTGATCAGTACTGTATGAAGTTGCTCTTCATCAGTTTCTCTTTAGCATCGTCTTGTTCATTCTTTCACCCTCACCACTTCATAATGAATTGAGTTGTATTTTAAATAGACACGATATCACCGTTGTTAGGTTCTTGATCTTTTTGATCTTGGCGTGATCCACGATTCTCGCCAATCAGATTTAAAGCAAAAATCCTGTTTTATCTCGCTGAGATCTTTTTGCCAACTGGACAAATCAACTTTAAATCAGTTACTTATCTTTGACTTATCTTGTCTATGAAAACAATGATAACTACCAGTTAACTCTATATTTAGCTTTTCCAACCAGATATTTTGTCGTTTGTGAACTCAAGTTAATTTCGTTAACTCTCTGATAGCGTTGGTCAACACTCCAGTTCTCCTCGGGCTTCTCCGTCGTTTTACACAATGTTTCTGGCCGTCGGGTTTTCTTGTGATTCTGCTCGTCGGTAATGCTCGTCAGTTTTCTTGCTCAAGCATCACTGTGACTTGGCTGTCGCTGATCTCTATCCTTCGGGTTCCACTGATCGTCGGTGTTTGTAGTCACAATGTAAATGCTTGTCTTTTATGCATTACAGAAAGCATAATCTTTATCTCTCTGATCCTCTGAAGTCTTTGACACTTTGATTATAACCGATTAGATTATATCAAGTTGACATCAATGACAATACAATCCATTAGCTGATTTAATGTCTTGCATTATCCTTCTGCATTTTGGTTGTCAACTTAACATCTTCAAACATTCAATCAGTTACATGTCATCATGTGGTGTTTTACATAAGAACAAAAATCTTACAAATATTGATCAATTAAAAATTAGAAGATAGTATATATTGCTCCATTGAAACTAAGGAAGCATTAGCATAACCATGTGATGATACCCCCCAATAATGATTAGAAGGGAGTTTATTTTGTATTCTTTTGACAAGTTTGTGAATAAATACTTTAAAAGTATTTATTCTTTTGAAAACTTTGTGAATAAATACTTTAATTCACGTGGCTTTATCGTGAAGAGTTTAGACCCTCAAATGCCTTCTTTCCCTTACAATTTGACTTGTTCTTAATGATTCATTCGTAGTTCAAATGACCCACATATCATATCAAAAATATTTCTTAAAAGGAACTCTTAATAGATAGATTTATTACATTCTTGGAATACAAAATAAAGACCTTGAAATCATGATTGGTAGATAAACCTTGAAGTGTGGCACAATGTACTATAAAGGAATGTATAGGCAACATCATGTCTAATATGATATGCTAGAAATTAAAAACAAATATAAAAAAGTAAAGCACTCACACATGAGGTTAATACCTCTTGGATTCTTCATTTTCATGGAGGGACATTCAGTGGACAAATTTGTGATAACAAAAACCAAGGCATGTAACCTCTCATGGAATTTTATAAACAAGTGCAAGTAAAAATTATGGTACAATATGATTTGTAAATTCTCCCAACCGAGAAAAAATTATATAGACACTTTATCTTAATGTATTTATAGAGGATGTGTTATTGTTGAGTTCTTACAAATGTCTAAAATGGATAATTTGAGTTTATGCCATGAGGTGATCACAAGAAGGTGTAGTCATTTATTTCTTACAAGCTAAAAAAGATGTACAAATTAAAACTCCCAAAATAAATGATTTTGTAAAATATGCCCCCTAAAATATTTTTATGTTTTGAGCATAATGTGTAAGCTTAGAAACCTAAATAAACCATTTATAAGATATGATGATTCTATAATTTCTTAAAAAATAGGCTATCCAATGCTAAAAAATTATGAATCCATTTAAAACTATAGAAAAATATGCATACAATATTGTTTTGAGACTGGTTTATGTCAAGGCTACGTAGTTCTTCTAGTAAATTAATACAAGACAAATTCATTTCTTTGTTGGTGATTTGTTGCTATTTTTGTTAATGCTTCAAAAAATGACAAGTTCATAAGTGCCATGTTTGTTGTACTTGTATTAGAGAACATTTATTTTGTATTCTAAGAATGTAATAAATCTATCTATTAGGAGTTCCTATTAAGAAACATTTTTAATATGATATGCAGGTCATTTGAATTAGGAACGAATCATTAAGAACAAGTCAAATTGTAAGGGAAGGAAGGCATTTGAGGGTCTAATCTCTACAAGATAGAGCCAAGTGAATTAAAGTATTTATTCACAAAGTTTTCAAAAGAATAAATGATCACGTCTACATGTATTAATCAAATAAATCCTTTACTCGTATACACAAATTCACCAATATCTACAAATATAAGCTCTCTAAATACCAATTTATATAAAATCAACATAGTATGAATTAGTGATAGTAAATGACACTTATGCATTGTACCTAGTTTTATTTTTGTAGTAGTTTCCCTCAAATATTAATATCATTATTTAAGGTCTTTATTAGTATTACCTTCTTTGAATCCATATAGGACAACCAATCTGATCAAAATGTTATTTTATATTCTAAATTTAATCCCATGTTTTGTCCTTTTCAATATTAATATGAAACCCAAACCTAGGTATTATGGCTCATTCCTTAGATTTGAGGATTGTAAGAAAAATTACCGTCATCTACCAAGTGATCACTTCTAATACTTAGAGGAGATCCAAACCATGTTACGACATTGTGCTATATAAACTTTGGAATTGTTCTAGTATACACCCTTAGTAGCCTCTACTTCTATCCATCTAGAAATGTATTAATTTTTAATTATTATGGAGAATGCATGGGACTTATGAGTACGTGGATCAAAAGAACTAATAAAACCAGTAGCTAAAAATAGCTGCAAGAACATCTCATCACTTACTTCTTACATTGGATCTTTCCACCCTTTTGTGTACATCATATTCTAGACATATTTTTGTATCTTTAAGAAGTTTTGGCCCTCGTAACCTAGAAAGTAACTTACTATATATGGTATGAATGACCCATTCAGGGGCCAAGAAAGGATACTCCTTCACCTAGGGAGTGAATAGATTCTCAGACACCTCTAGAACCAGACTGGGTTAAGGTGAATTTGGATGGTACATCGAAAGGGAATCCAAGATTGAGTATTATTGGATATACTATAAGGGACAATAGTAGGAATGCCTTGGCAATTGGGGCCAAGAGGTTATTAGATGAGACTAATAATGAGGCTGAGATGCAGGTGACACTCTTGGCAGTACAAAAGGCAAGGATGCTAAAGGTGAGAAAGCTACAGTTAGAGGGAGACTCTCTGATCACAATTATGGCCATTTCCAAAGGGAATTCACAAGTCTGGTATTTGAACAAGTATGTGAAGATAATAAGAGGTCTTTTGGGTGAGTTTGAAGATTATAGAGTTACTCATGTGAAGAGAGAAAAGAATTCAGAGACAGATATCATGTCAAATGTTGCAACTAGATTGCGAGACTTGGGACAAGATGAGATCATGGAAGATTTTTGAAGCTTGGATGGTAATTCTCTGGATTGGTAGCACGGGGACCCTTCAATTTAAAACTGGACAATGCTTGTATATGACACTCTATGGGTTATAGTAACCATCAGCTAGTTTTTAAATTAAAAATATAGTATAATGACATGAGGGGTAAAACGTGTCTTAAATGATGATATCCTAGAAGGAATATTCTATGCACGACTGGACATGTTCTGACCGAAACATGTCCGGCCGAAACAGGTCCGGCCAAAACGACCAAAATGGTCCTCAAGTGTGACATAGCTTTGTGCTTTTACCCACTTAAGACCTTGCATTTCCAGAGGCCATTCTATGGAAGATTTCACGCTGTAGGATGATGGGCATATTTCAGTATAAAGAGTTAAGACTTATGTAGATTTTGGAGGAGTTACTGGGAAGAGATCTTATGGAAACCGATAATCGATACAGGGGGAACGTTGATATCTCTTCTATGGTTGTGGCGTGGGTGTTACTGTTAAGCACCCAACAGGGGACGATGTGGATGATGAAGTCCCTTGTTAAGCCAGAATGGATGGGGATTATGGTTCAAATTCTAGCATATGCAAAGCCAGGTTTGGGTTTCTTGCTCAAGAAGGAGGGTTGGCGTCAGATAATGGATGCAAGAGATTCATATCAATCTTTTCTAGTTTGGAGATTGTCTTCTAGGAAAGAAGTGTAGATTGAGAGGGCTAAGGGTGGTTGGAATCGGTTGAAGGATTTCATAAGGGAGGAGGCTGAGGAGGTGGCAAAGGCTCGAAGGAGAGTGGTGGGAAAACATAGTGCTCTAAGGGCAGGCAGTGCAAAGACCAAGACCAGATGCAAGAGAAAGATGCAGACCGTGGGTGGGATTTTTGTGCCAGAAGGGTCGACCCTTGTTACTGAAATCAAGAGGGTAAAGAAGAGACACATGCGTGACGATGTAGAGACAGGGTTTGTCTAGTCTTTGATGTCTATGTTTAAGGTTTTTAAAAGTTAGTAGGTTTTAGTATAGGGTACATGCATATTAGATTCACATGCATCTATGTCCATTTTGTAATATTGACACTTTTGTATATCAGGATTATGTTGTTAAGAGCATCCTAGGGTTGGTGCATTTTGTAGCAAACTATGTTAGTAGTGGCAAGGTATGTAGTAATGGTAGATGATAGATGCAATAAGGTCTCTCTTTTTTAACAATAGAAATCATATATGGACAAATGTATCAGTTTTAACAATTTTAATAAAATATCATATATCTAAGCCATGTTAAGTTGTTCTCTCATTGAGTCTTCTATGAGCTCACTCCAGTCTAGGTGCCGATTTCCTTCTACAATAATTTGAACTTAAAAATACATCCAATCCCTAAAGGCGTACACTTTAGCTGAACCTCTAGCCCTATGCAACAACAACATGATATCGTGGACATAAGGTTTCATGTGATCCATATTAGGATGCTTGGGTACCTGGAACCACCTTTTTGAGGTTTGAGCAACCAATTTTTAGCCATTTTGTTTCTATGCCTCTCTTTGTACTCATTGAACCTAACAAAATCTTGGGCGAGAGAAAAATCTACAAAATTGTCTCCGGAGATTTTTAAAACTGATGCAACAGTCTCTCTGTTTACAGTGAGGAGGGTTTCTCCATTTCTCTTTTTGATAGTCTTAGAAATAGGATCATATCTTGCTACGCATTTCCTAACTAATTCAGGGCAAAGAATCACAGGTGGGAATGCCACTACTTCTAGAAATCCACTACTCAAAATTTCAAGAATATAAGGTTCACCTACATTGTTACCCATTCTCTCTTTCATTTAGTCCAAGTCTACCTCTTTCAAATCAGTATCACTGATAATTGGCCCTTCACATGCAAGACTAAAAACATTTCTAAAAATATGGAGAGTAGATTTCATAATTTCCTTAACTGAAAGATTTACAAATCCAGAGGACCCAAAAGAAATTCACAGCTTCAGAAATTAACACATGGAGTAGAAGAAAACCAGACTCACCTCTAACTCGCAAACAAAAACCGACCACAGCTTGGAACTTGTTACGTTTCTCCAATTAATTTGAAAATACAGAGACAAGGTCAAACTGATTACCATTTCCCTTTTTAACACTGAGAAGCTAAAACACCATTTAATTAGGTGCTAACTCCCAAAATGCTTCATAATGTGGATTGGATGTTCACATGCAGGTATTAATTACATACTAACACCACTTATGAGGTTCTTAACTCATAGTGATTACTTTTCTTTACCCTTCATCTTATTGATGCCACTTTTTGGTACGTCAAGATCTTTGGAGTATCCAAGCATTTAATGTTTGTCATATCATACACTTTTCGCAATGACCGATAATGCATTTGAACCCTCGTGAACCTCTTTGAACTTATTTCACCATGGTTTGAAACGGTTCACAGAATATTCCTAAAGGAGAGAAATTGTTCTGAACCTGATTGTACCGCCTGAACATCTTTGAACTGCCTTGAACAAAGTTCAAAGTGGTTCAAGGCATTTAGAGAAGCTTAAACCTTTAGAATATTTATGATTATTTCTCACGACGGCTACAAAACACTTGAAAATTTGTTAGTCTTTAAAAACGATCCGGACATGACTGGAGCCTAATGAACCCATATGAACATCCTTGAACTTATTTGAATGTGGTTCAAGGGGTTCAAGGACACAAGGGAAACATGAAAAAATAACAATAAGGATCTGAAATGACTTAAAGGATTGGTTGACTTGATGAATCAAGGACTATTGAGTGACACAAGAGGAAAAAATGATAGACTACGAAGGTTTATGAAAGGATTACAAAGGCTCATCATGAAAAATGAATGGTGGGATAACACATATCAATTAAATATTTTGGCTTTCTATAAACAATTCTAGGAGGTATTTTCAACTATTGAGTGGCCTCAACATTAGGAACATCAACAAAATTATGTGTGAATTGTGTACCTTCAATCAAAGATGATGTGCCTTGAAATTGATATGTGAAAGATGGATCCTCACTAACTTGAGATGTTAATGGTGTGCCTTCAACATGACTCGATGTTGTGCCTACACCTTCAGATGTAGATAATGGCGTGCCTTCAACATGATACAATTGTGTGCCTACACCTTGGAATGTAGACAATGGTGTGCCTTCAACATGATACAATGGTGTTCCTTCAAGATGATACAAGGGTGTGTCTCTAACATTGGATGATGGTGTATCTTCAACTTGGGAACTCATAGATGATATGTCCACATATTTATAATTCAATTGTCTTGTTGCACACAAGTTTCTCATTTGCTACCTTTTTGTTTCCAATTCCAATTCTCTCTTTCTTTCTATTGATGTTTCATGTTCCTCATCCAAAGGCAAATCTTCTTCTATGGTATGCAATTTTTTGTGTTCACGAAGTTGTCTCATTCTTTCCCTTTTCTTCTCTTTGTCTCTTTCATGTTCTCCTTGTGTTAGTTTTTGCTCGTTTCCTTGGCATAATGATAGTTTCTACATATGAATTCATTACAACTTTCAAATTATAATATCAATCTAGTATAATAAGTGAAGTTATAATATTAATCTATTATAATAACTCAAATTATAATATAAATCTATGACAAATTATAATATAAATCTCTTACAATATGTCAAATTATACCTCCAACTAGTCCATATCATATCAATTATAAAAAAAAGACTCTTTATTCACAATTCACATGTAAAAAATAAAAATTACCTCAATCGATCAATTTTAGTGAAGAATGATTGACTTTCACACTTAGATGTTGATTTTTAAACAAAAAGGTAGTGCAAATTGATAGAATATGCTTCTTTTTTACCTTCAACACCATGAAAAGTGAGTATTTTTTGAATAGAACATACAAATCAGATAGTATACAGAAAATGGGGCCTCTTTCACGAGTTTCTTAGCTTTGTTACCATTTTTTGTATTCTTACATAGCGCGTAGGTGCTATATGGTGTACGACCTATGTTAGAAACACAAAATGAGAGAGAGAGAGAGAGAGAGAGAGAGAGAGAGAGAGATCCTAATGGGTCATAAGGGGTCTCAAGGGGCCGTAGGACACAATAATGGGTCCTAAGATACCTTATTGCCCCTTACAAACACCTTATGACTGCTTACAATCATCTTATGGGTCTCAATGGGTCATATGGGGTCTTTCAGGGTCGTATGACACCTTATGACCCCTTACGACCATCTTTCAGGTCTGAATGGGTCGTAAGAGGTCTTAAGGGTCCCTATGACAGATTATATTCTTAGGGGTCCTAAATTATCATAAGGGGTCGTAGGGCACAATAATGGGTCCTAAGATACCTTATGACCCCTTACAAACCCTTGTGACCCCTAAGATGAATTCTTAGGGGTCCTAATGGGTCGTAAGGGTTCTCAAGGGGTCACATGACACATTAATGTGTCATAGGACACCTTATGACCCCTTACAACCATCTTATAGGTCTCAATGGGTCATATGGGGTCTTAAGGGGTTGTATGACACCTTATGACCCCTTACGACCCCTTAGGCACCCTAACATGAATTCTTAGGGGTTCTAATGGGTCATGAGGGGTTGCAGGACACACTAATGTGTCCCAAGACACCTTATGACTCCTTACAACCATCTTACGAGTCTCAATGGGTTGTAAGATGTATTAAGGGGTACTATGACACATTATGACCCCTTACGACCCCTTACAACCCCTAAGATGTATTCTTAGGGGTCCTAAATTGTCGTAAGGTGTCGTAGGACACATTAATGGGTCCTAGGACACCTTATGAACCCTTACAATAACCTTACATGTCCTAAGGGGTTGTAAGGGGTCCTATGACACATTATGGCCACTTAAGACCCCAAAGATGAATTCTTAGGGGTCCTAATGGGTCATAAGGGGATGTAGAACACATTAATGTGTCCTAGGACACTTTATTACCCCTTAAAACCATCTTATAGGTCTCAATGGGTCATAAGGTGTCATATGACACCTTATGACCCCTTACGACCCCTAATATGAATTCTTACAAGTCGTAATGGGTCATAAAGGGGTTGTAAGACACATTAATGTGTCTTAGGATACCTTATGACCCCTTATGACCATCTTACGGGTCTCAATGGGCCATAAGGGGTCTTAAGGGGTCCTATGACACATTATGACCCCTTACGACCCCTAAGATGTATTAAATTGTTGTAATGGGTCATAGGACACACTAATGGGACCTAAGACACCTTATGACCCTTTACGATCATCTTACAGATCCTAAGGGGTCTTAATGGTAAGGGGTCTTAATGGTCCTAAGATACTTTATGACCCCTTAGGACCTCTTATATGTATTATTAGGGGTGCTAAAGGGTTGTAAGGGGTATTAAGGGGTCCATTGACACCTTATGAACCCTTACGTCCCCTTAGGATACCTAAGATGTTTTCTTAGGGGTTGTCAAGGGTCATAAGTGTTCCTAAGGGGTATTAGGACACATTAATGGGACCTAAGACACCTTATGAACCCTTAGCACCATTTTACATGTCATAAGGGGTTGTAAGGGGTCCTATGACACCTTATGTCCCCTTAGGACCCCAAAGATGAATTCTTAGGGGTCCTAATGGGTCATAATGGGTCTTAAGGGGTTGTAAGACACATTAATATGCCCTAGGACACCTTATTACCCCTTACAACCATCTTACATGTCTCAATGCGTCATAAGGGGTCCTATGACACCTTATGACCTCTTAAGACCCCTTGGGACCTATAATATAAATTCTTAGGGGTCCTAATGGGTCTTAAGGGGTTGTATGACACATTAATGTGGCCTAGGATACCTTATGACCCCTTACGACCATCTTACGAGTCTTAATGGGTCGTAAGGGGTATTAAGGGGTCCTATGACACCTTATGACCCCTCACAACCCCTTAGGACCACTAAGATGTATTAAATTGTTGTAACGAGTTGCATGACACATTAATGGGTCGTAGGACACCTTATGACCCCTTACGACCATCTTATGGGTCCTAACACACCTTATGACCCCTTATAACCGCTAAGATGTATTCTTAGGGGTGCTAAAGGGTCGTAAGGAGTATTAAGGGGTCCTTTGACACCTTATTACCCCTTAGGACCCCTAAGATGTATTATTAGGGGTCATCAAGGGTTGAAAGATTTCCTAAGGGGTCTTAGGACACATCAATGGCTCCTAAGACACCTTATAACCCCTTACAATCATCTTATGGGTCCTAACGGGTTGCAACATGTCTTAATGGATCCTATGGCACCTTATGACACCTTATGACCTGTTAGGACCCCTAAGATGTATTATTAGGGGTCCTAAGGAGTCATAAGGGGTCTTAAGGGGTGCTAGGACACCTTATGACCCCTTACTACCCTTTAGGACCCCTAAGATGTATTCTTAGGGGTCCTAAAGGGTCGTAATGGGTGTTAAGGGAATTAATGTGACTTAGGACCCTTTATGACCCCTTAAGATCCCTAAAATGTATTCTTAGGTGTATTAAAGGGTCCTAAGGGTCCTCAATATCAAAATTATTGGAAATCATGAGATAAGGGTCCTAGTGTGTCCTAATGGGTTGTAATGGTTCCTAGGACTACCTACGGCCCATTAGAACACATTAGGACCCATTAGGACACATTATAACTCATTAGGACCCATTAGAACAAATTAACCATCGTAGGACACACTAATGGGTTCTAAGTGGTCCTAATTTATCACAAGGGGTCATAATGGGTTGTAGGCGATCCTAGGACACCTTAGGACCCATTAAGAAATTGCATGATCTATATTACTCCATGGTGCAAGGAATATTCTTGATGAACATGAGATTGAAACTACATCTATTCTATATACTAATGTGTGGTAAGGAGTCCTAATGCCTCCTAAGGTGTCCTAATGGGTCATAATGTGTCCTGATGGGTCGTAATGGGACCTTAGGGGTCCTAGGACCACGTACAACTTATTAGACAACAACAAGTGCACTAGGCATGGAATAGATAGAAATCAATCTTCTATATTCTTTGAATTCTCAAGGATTCTGAATTATGTAAGGGTCAAGCAATGCATTCAATCCTAACTTGGCACAATAATATCATCATTAAAGGTATACAAACTCTTACAGTTTTGTAATACAAACCATTTACAATAACCTCTCTCTCTCTCTCTCTCAAGCCTCTTCTTATGGTTTACATAGCGCGTATATTCTATGTAAAGCCTAGATTTGTATAGTACGTACACATAATAGCGCGTACACGCTTTGAAATACTTTGAAATTTACCAAGCCTAAGGCTTGGATTTGCCTTGGAGATCCAACCCAAAGGCTTGGAGGATTCAAATAGGTCAGAGACGTGTTTTCCAGCAAACATACAAAACATTCACATTTTTGTCTTGTGTGCTCCCTATCAGGTTTGCACATGGTTCAATAACGATAAAATTAGACGGATTGATATTGTAGATCTCTCTGTTAGCTATCTAACCATATAATTAATTTTGAATTCTGATTTTGTTAATCTTTTCATCTCTAATTTCTTTTGTATTATGCCCGAATTTTGTAAAAAACCAACGTGTATTATTTTGCGCTTAGATTTTGGCTCATTCGTCAAATTTTGAAACAATTACATTTTTAGAAACTAGACTCCATTCTACACACTTAAACAAAATAAGTTTTGATTTTCGATTAGTTTTCAATGATTTCTAGGGGGATCACACAAAAAATTCACATTTTCAGGATGTGTCCACTTCGAAAATTCATAAAAAATCATACTTTCATAAAAGAAATTAGTATAAAAATCTGGGATAAACTAGGTGGTGTTATCTAACTTCTCACTGGAGCGATTATATATATATTTTTTAAAAGTTAACATTCTAGGGGGAGCACACCATATCCTATGTTATGTTTTTTCACAAAAAAGGACCACTTGTTGTGATCCCCTTTTTGAGGGCCTTAATATCCACCATTTATAAAATAAATTAGTAGTTTAGAAACTAGATTCGGAGTAGAACAACTCTTGTTCTTGTCACATTTTGAAATTTTGAGTCTAACTATCCTCAATTTCTCGTTGAAGTTAAGAGTTTGCTGATTTCAGAAAAAGTGGCATCTTATACCCCCTTTTTGGTACCCCATCTTTGTGCACTTGCCTTCTGACTTATCTTTACTTGAGGCATTCGAGTGTTGTCATTTCTTGGATACTTTTATTTCTATCATCTTCTCCTTTTGAGGGGGAGGAAGCTGTTGTACAAAATTGGCCACCTGCTAATATTTTGCTACCTTTTCTTGATCTTTCTTAGACTAGTCCTCTATGTAACTAATAAGGCTTTGTTACTCACCTGTTAAAATTAAATGAGAAGAATAAAATATTCTCTCCAATGTCATCTTGTCTATCAATATCCTTTTCCATCTCACCTTCTTCTTTCTCTTCTTCCTATTCTTCTCTTATCTTATTTTCCAATTGTTTCCTTAGGTTCATCTTCCGCCTCTTCATCATGGGTCTCTTCTTCACAAACCTCTTCATCCTTTGAGCCTTCTAATCCCCCTCCTTTTCTTCCTCTATGTATTTCACTTCATCATATTCTCTAGGAGATTTGGAGGAAATTCTTTGACCATGGGGTATATCACTTGATCACTTTGTTCCCTTTTTGGCTCTAGTCGAGGCGATGGTTTACTTGGAGGAGAGTCAAGAGCATATATTTATTGAGAGGAGGTAGGTGTTTGTGCACCTTTCTCATTTGATTCCTCTACTCCATCTCCTTGAGCCAGTCCAATTGTTGTCCTTGAGGGAATGACCTTGGCTAATGGATCAACTCATAGACCAAAAGTCATCCTGGCTCTACAACATTAGCTAAATACTATGAATGCTTTAAATTATCTTTCACATATTGTGATATTCAATTTGGTTGTGTCTTTCCCTATAATTATTCTCCATTCTTCTTATCCCCTTATCCTTTCTCCTTGGTCCTTAAATTCCTTTTGTATTCTCCCATGGGGAAAGCTAAAGTTGGGGTCTTTGATTTCTATTTGATCCTTCTTTTGGGTTGAGTGACCTTGAATCTCAGGTCCATCCACACCATCCTTTTATCAATTACTTATTTAGAGAGGATGTTTATTAAGACTTCACCCTTCTACCAATTGATTGGAGGAAAAGGTTTGTTAGCCACCTTTTTTTACTCATAGAGTTGTTTAAGAATTTTACCACCATCAAATAACTTCGTATGGATGTCATCTCTAATCCCATAAGATTCCATCTAAAATGTTGTCAATCTACAATACCTTATTTTTATAGCCTCAAAATCATCTTGAAAGCTGGCCCAAAAGTCTTCTAAGGCATGCTCATGGTCTGGAAAAGTGTTGGACGTTTTTCCTTTTAGTTTCCCAGTATGATCAAAATTATCTTTAGTATCAAATGGCTTAATATTTGGCATAAGAAGCTCACTAACTACTTTTTTTTCAAACTACATTGTGGGGCACTCATAATAGCCCAATTAGAAAGGGTATTCAACCTTAGGCTTAGACTTGATAGTGACAAATTTCTCCACCTTGCAACAACAACTTCATTGAAACTATTATCGCTGTAGCATCTTGGAAGCAAAAGTGGTGTTTTGGGGAAGCCAAAATGTTTGATATAAATTGACGCGAGGAATTGAATGAGCCAGTATCCCCCTCCCTAGATTAGATCCATGATTTTTTTTATTGTAATCTATACCTTGCATCCCCTATTAATTGGTTGATGATAGCATAGAGGAATGCATCATTTACTTTTTATGTTTTTAGATACTTTCTTATGCTCCAGTTGTGGGTAGAATTCCCAAAATTTGTTCATCCCTAGGCTTTCTTCGTTGACACCTTCAACAAATAATCTTGGGAAATTCCTGATTCTAGCATCAAGACAAACCACATAAGGTCATATAGAACTTCCTTTTTGCCTCGATATTGGTCAACTGTGATATTAGAGAGTAGTCTTCTCCAATGAATGTGATCTTATTCTTCGAGAATGATGTGAATAAATTGAACCATTCAGGTGTGATAATTACTTGATTCCTCCTTTCCCATAGTTCTATTCACCATGGTTATTATGTTTTTCATCTCAGAAATAAACTCTTACATTGTTAGTTTGACTGGTATATGGGCCACTAACTTTCTAATTTCAGCCATTGCCTTTTCAAATGTGTGACATTGTTGGGACCATCTTTCTTAAAATTTGTTTGGGCCACAGTCTTAGTGGTCATATTCATTTCTTCAAAGGGGGGAGATCAAAGGTCATGGAGAGCATCTCTGGGGCGAGGTCAACAATTAATGTACCATTTGGGTAAGTGTGTTTCTTAGTGCTTGGGTCATAATGTTGAGCAATTTCTACAATTAACTTAAAAATATAGATTGTTGTAGGGAAATCAATCACATGAGCCAATCTTGACTTGGTGATCTTCTTGCATTCAAAGGATCCATTGTCTCCAAAGATATCATTATTGAGGGCCTTTGCGTCAATGTTCCCTATTTTGGTATCAATGGTGTTTTATACATCTAAATTAAACTTGGACACCTTTGTTACACCTTGAAACTTATTTTCATTATGAGGGGTAGTTGTCAATTTTGGCATCCTTTCCTTTCTTTATCAAACTTATTGTGCAACCTCTATATAAATATCTCCCCCCACCCCCAAACATCTTGAGGTACCTACAAGGTCATATGATAACATTATAACTCAATCCATTAACTTGGGTATTTTCTGTCATTTTCTACCATCTCAAGTATTTTGGGTTGCAAGAGGACATGAGTTTTAGGGACCAAGATGTTGGTATTGTGATGGATTTGGAGGTGTAGTAATAAGGAGTCACTCATTTGGTTTCCATTGATGGAAACTAAGTTAGTACAGTGCAACTAAGTTAGTACAATCATGAAATACTACAGGTGACGTGAAGATACAATCGGTAAGAAGGTAATGCTAAAAATTGGCTAACTCCAAAAGATCAGTAGACAGTGAGACCATCACTTTGGTGGTGATCATGGTAGAAGTGGAATTATGTGGAGCAGTCACATATACAACATCAACATGTTTAGATTGCAATGTGGTCCCAACCACAACTCATTTGGTTGGTCGGTGAAAGAGTTTTTGTTGTCTCAGACATTAAGACAGGTAGAACTCAAGTGTTCTTGAATAACAGTTGGTAGATCACAGATCAATGAGCGGTATAGTATGTGCGATCATTTATAATGTTATGATGACGTGGAATAGAGGTTATGAATTCAATGTTTTGATATTTATGAGATCAATGCAAACATTTAAGTCAGATCTGAGGTGTTGCATTGGAGAAGTCAAAATATGTTTGACTACTTTGGAGATATAACTTGTAAATCTTATCTTGACCTAACACGGTCATGATAAAATAGTTTATACATCGAGATTATCACCCTGACACCTGGTGCTTTCATGGGAAAGTAGTTTGAAGATAATTTTTATGTCGGTGCAAGTTGTATATATATTGGGAACTACTCATATTGAAAAGAAGTTGTGAGAGTTGTTGTAGTTTTTATGGGTGATGCAATTAGGGTTTTGTGATTTCACTTTGAGGTTGCAATCAGAAAGTTGATAGACAAAGAGTAGAGAGAAGTTACAAAGTATAGAGAACATATTGGACATGACAAGCAATCAATGTTACATCTAGATCACTAATCTTGTTGTTCTCTAATAGTCACAACAAGAAAAATCCCTTAACCGGCTGAACTCTAACAAGTTCTTCTTTGTAAATTATTTAGTAGGGTAACTTGTTTATTGAGGTTTGAAATCCTCTTGTGAGGTAGATCATAACTTATCTGATTGTACTCCTAACAATGTATTAGTCACCCCTAACATGGTGAACCCTTAGAAAGGGTATTTGTAGCTCCTAACATGACAAACTCATTTAATGCAGTATTGGGCTTATGGGTATCATCCCCATCGTGGTTTTTTCTCTCTTACAAGGGTTTCAACGAGAAAATATTAGTTTCATGTGTGATAAATTTGTGGATGCTTGATATTACTTTCTTTTGTGTTTACATGAGTTATATGCTTTGTAGTTTGGGAAGTAATTCAACAGTTATTTAGATCAGTGGTTGAATTTGTTTACTATCTGTTTGGACTGATTCACCCCCCCTCTCAGTACCTATTAATTCCAACACAAGATTTTGGGTATATTAGGTTTTTTAGGACTTGGTCAGAAGATTCTTAGGGGATGTTTGAGCCCCCCAAGGACAGTCTATGTTGAAAAGTATCTTTTCTTGGGGAGTGGCATTTTAAAAGGATGAAAGTTTTAAGGTTTAGATCTACCAATCCCTTTGGGATCAAAAATCCTACAGGGATACATTGCAAGAGTTTATGCTTTGGTCTAGAAGATGAGTTTTTGAGATTTTTTAAGGTTTTGTGGTTTAAGTTACTTGATCACTTTGGTCCTAAAGTCTCATAAGGATACTCTGCTGAATGATTTCTACGAATCATAGGCATATGAAAGGTTTATGGTTTTTAAGACTTAGATCTTGGATCCATTCGGGACCTGAAGAACCGCGAGGAACACTAAGTGTATTTTTTGTTAAGAAAATATGTCTCAACCTTACATTTACATATGGTTACTATTTATAGTAATTCTTCATTTGAGCATGGATTTTCCCTAAACTTTGCCGAATGATTCAAATGATCTAGATAAGCACAGTGGTAAATGATTACTGCAAGATCATGTCAAGTTTTGAAGATATTAAAGATTTCATTTTTTAAATTGACAAAGAAATTTTATCAATTTTGAACACTTTTTAGAGGCTTTGCAATAGCTTGAAAATATTTATAACTAGTCAATCGAGTTACAAGGTGAAAGAGCACATTAATTTTTTTTTATGGTTCAAATAATTTGTTAATCAGACACCCGTTTCAAAAGTTACAACCTTCGAGAGTTAGGTCTCCTGAAATAGGAAATGTAAAAATGTGTTGAACACACAAATGAGTTGTAAAAGGGAGTTACACATGTTGGTGTGTGTTTTGACACATCATTCGACATCTTTGATTGGAGATAAGATGAGCACTACTTTATAATTGGTTTTTAGCCCATAGTTTGTAATATCGTTTGATGATTTCATGTATTGTATCTACTATATATATATTAGGTGTGTAAGATGGAGGGTGTGTGTAAGAGTCTTTTAGATATTCAGTTACACCTAGTTCTTTGGTTGGTGATACTTTTGAGAGACGATTCGTCTCTAATTATATTGTAATTTGTTATTTATTTCTAAATAATATAGTCTCATGGAAAGTTCAAAGTTATTTACTAGGATTGTAGTAAGCCTGTGCACATCCGTAAGGACCGCAAAGAAGAAAAGAAGAAGAAAAAGAGTAAATTTGATTATGATTATGAGTCCAAGAAGGAAGATGGTAATGCATTCATTTTAGCTTTGGTCACTCATGCATGTGATGAGACATGGTTAATTGACTTAGGTGCATCTTTTCATATGACCTCTAATAAAGATTGGTTTTCTAAATATGAAGAATTTGATAGAGGTAAGGTGTATTTGGATGATAATTCTCATTTGAATATTGTTGGTCGTGGTAAAGTTAGAATTAAGTTTCTTGATCGTAGAATAAGAAAGATTAACGATTGTTTCATCTGCTTGGTCTAAGATAATTTTTTTTTTTTTATTTGAGTAAACTAATAGAATCGGGTATGAAGGTAGTCTTTTCTAATGTAGGATGCAAAATGATGGGAGGTGCTATGACGATTGCTAGAGATGTCAAAATTGGCACATTGTGTAAGCTAGATGCATACACTGTTGAGTGTAATACTTCTTCCGTGAAGACCAAATTTATATATACTTCATTAGAAAAGGTGAGGGTGTCACCTTCAACAGATAGTCATAGATTTTGGGAACCTAAGGGTGCTTTTTCTTATGAATCAAAGTTACCTATAGATAGGATTATGTTATAGCACTAGAGACTTTGCCACACTGGAGAGAAGGGTCTAAGGAGCTTGAAAAATGAAAACCTTGTTGAAGGTTTGAATGATGCAATCTTGATTTTGATTTATGTGATCATTACATTTATGGAAAATAAAACCACGTTTAGTTTTACTCGAGTCCTCATAAATCTTGTGGTTTGTTGGATTTTATTCATTTTGACGTGTTTTCTCTTATAGATGTTCCTTCCATAATAAAATCCACATATTATGTTTCATTTGGTGAAGATTATAACAAAAGGATATGGACATATTTTATAAAGAGTAACTTTGGTGTTTTCAATCAATTTAAAGAATTCAAAGCAATGGTTGAATTGGAGACTAGGGGGAAAATAATATGTTTGAGGACTGATAATGACAATGAATTTTACAATGAAGATTTTGATATATTATGTAAATATTGTGGCATTCATTAGTAGAAGAGAACTCCATATTCTCCACAAAAGAATGAAGTTGTAAAAAGGATGATCATGACACTGACGGAGAAGGTCGGGAGTATGTTGAATGGTGTTGGCCCAGAATAATGGTTTTGGGCTGAAGTCGTTGCCATTGCTTGCTAGTTGATTAACGGGTCTCCTACATTAGCTCTTATTGGTAAAACACTTATGGATGCTTGGTTAGGTCATAAGTCTATATTAAGACATCTTAGAGTTTTTGGCTGCAAGGCATATGCATATGTACTAAAGGAGAAGTGAGCAAAGTTGGAGAACAAGGTTGTGAAATGTATGTTCATTGAATACAATTATGGTGTGAAAGGATACAAGCTCTGGGACATTGTTGCATAGAAGGTGATACATAGTAGAAGTTTTATGTTCAAAGAAACTAACACTCCTGTTATATTGTGTCTTGAACAAACTAAAAAGGAAGATGTAATTCAAATACCTTATATGTCCGAGAAATTTGAATCGAGGTCCCTAGATAGACAAGAAGTTGAGGAGAGCTCATCTAGCTCTGAATCTGTAGAAAATGAGGAAGAACCTCCAACTTAGCTTGTTTGAAGGTCTACAAGGAACATGCAACAACCTGAAAGGTATTCTCTTGATGACTGGATATGTATTTTTTCTTTGAATAATAGAATGGATCAACCTATATTTGTAGAATAGGCATGGCGTTTGAATGATGTATAATCTTAGAAAATTGTTATGGATGAAGAAATGACAGTTTTGATAAATAATGATACATGAGATCTTCTACCATTGCCTGAAGGATGAAAACTTGTTGGTTGCAAATGAGTGTTCAAGAAAAATACTGGTTCAAATGGAAGCATTGAGAAGTATAAAAAAAGGTTGGTTGCCAAAGAATACTTTCAGGTTGAGGGTGTTGATTGAAGAAATATTTGTAATTTGGCCAAAGAACTATGTGGTAAAAGGTAACAATAATTTGGTTTTTAGATTGAAGAAATCATTGTATGGCCTCAAGCAAAGTCCTAGGATGTGGTACCATAAATTTTATACATATGTGTCGAGTTTGGGATTTTAGCATTCTAAATCAGATCACCTTGTTTATTATAAATCTGGTGGTGGTCATTTCCTAATCATTTCATTGTATGTTGATGATATGTTGTTCGTTAGTAAAGGAAAAAGGTATGGTTGTAGAACTAAAGTATCATCTTGCTGCTAAATTTAAGATGAAAAATCTTGGTGCAACTAAACACATTCTTGGGATGTAAATTAAAAGAAATAGAGTGAAAAAAAAGCTATGGCTAGGCCAAAGTAAATAGGTGAACTCAATTTTACAAAAGTTCAACATGCAAAATTATAGACCATTATGTGTTCCTTTTAAAGTTTGAACAAAGTTGTATGTTTCAGATTTTTCAACATCCCTATTAGAGATGGAGGACATGAGAAAAGCAACTTATTAGAGTGTGGTTTGAAGTTTGATGTATGCTATGGTTTGTACTAGACCAGACATTGCCCAAGCAGTGGGAATTCTTTCTCGATATATGTCTATTCCTAATAGAGTTCATTGGGATGCAGTTAAAAGAGTCCTCAAATATTTGAAGGGTACCTCAAAATATTTTTGTTATCATAGTAATATGATAGGAGGCACCATTTCCCTTGATATTCGTGGTTATGTGGATTTAGATTGGGCAGGTGATATTTATAAAAGAAAATCCACCAATGCTTATGTGTTTACGTTATTTGGCAGTGCAATCTATTGGATGAGTTAGAAAACAAGTTGTGGTTTCTTTGTCCACTAATAAAATTGAGTATATGGAAGCTACTCATGCATGTAAAGAATCCATTTGGCTTAAGAGACTGTAGACACCCAAAATTGACCAGGTGTTCTTTAATATCCAAATCTGCAAATCTCAGCAAAATCTCATCAAATGCTTCAAAATGGATCAAAATAAAATCAAATGGATATTTATCAATCAAAGTGGACAAAATCAAATAAAATCAAAGGATTAATTAATCATGATATCAAATAATCAAATATTAGCCTAAAAGGGATCAATCAAAATTATATAATTGATTTTAATCAATTAATTGTATAGTTTTAAATCAAAAATCAAATTGAACCTATTCCCCTACATGGCTAATTTAATTAATTGATGGAATTAAATAAATCCTAATATCTTTCAACATGAATTTGAGCAACCAATGATAATTGAGAACACAAGAGCACATGGATCACTCCTAAAATTGAATCTTAGTCACTCAAATTTGTCCCTTTGTCCCAACCTTTGAGACAACCATTTAAATTGTCCCCCCATTTGAAACCATCTCAAAGCCTTTCACCTGACCAAGGCTTAATCATCGTCAATTCACTCTACCCACTACCCTTGGGATTTTACTATAAATACAAGCATTTTCCAAGCATAATATATCCTAGAAAATTTGAATGCAAAACATCCTCATTATAGGCAATTTCATAGCATCTTGAGCAATAGTGAGAGCATTTTCATAGTAAATTGAGATATCATATCATTTGATGAGAGCATTTGAGTTCATCTTTGTATCAAATTGAGAGAATTGAGAGTTAGATTAGGCATTTTATCATATTTTTCTCATTCTAGGATGGTCACTAGTAGAGATCAAGGCTGAGAGCTCTACTTGCAAAGCCTAGTTAGAGAACCATGAGATGTTATGGATGTTAAATGTAATTCTTTAGATTAATTTGCTTATTTCTTTCCATAGAATTGTAGTTAATTGTCCTCATTTCATGAAGGTGTATTAACTCACACACAGAGACCGTGTTCAATTATTGGAATAAAACAAGGAGTAGAAACAATTTTTGTGATCGTCAGAGTGTGAACTGCCTAGCTAAGAACTTGAAATTTCATGCTAGGACCAAGTACATTGATGTCCAATATCATTTTATTAGAGATATAGTTGAGGATGACAAGGTAAATCTAATTAAGATAGGGACTTTGATCAATGTTGCAGATTCATTAACTAAAGTTGTGAGCATAGAGCAGTTCAGACGACGTTCATAGTCTATGGGTCGCATGGACCCTAGAAATTGATATATGGTGTAAATAATCCCTTTTCTCTTGCAAGTTGTTTGACAAGCGAGAGATTGTTCGGAAAATGTGTCTCAAACTTGCATTTACAAACGGTTACTATTTATAGTAAATTTTAATTTGAGCACGATTTTTACCTAAAATTTCGCAAAAGCTACGAATGGGATAGATAAGCATGTTGATATATTTTCAATGTGAGGTCGTGTCTAGTTTTGAAGATATTAAAATTTTAATTTTTTGAAGTTGTCTAAGAAATTTTTTGAATTAAATTTTGAAGGATTTAGAAGCATTTAAATGACCTCAAAATGTCCATAACTGGTGTAGCATGTTACAAGGTGATAGAGCACATTGTGAGCTTTCAGGTGCTTCAAACAATTTGTCAATCAGACACCTAGTCCAAAAGTTATGCTTTACAAAAATTGGGTCTCCTGAAATAGGAAATTTAAAAATGTGTTGAACACATAAATGAGCTATAAAATATAGTTACACTTGTTGGTGTGCATTTTGATACATTATATTGCATCTTTGAGTGGAGATAAGATCATGGGTGCCACTTCATAAGTGGTTTTTAGCCCATGGTTTTGTAATACCATTTAATGGTTTCATGTATTTTATCTTTTTATATATTAGGTGTGTGAGATGAAGGGTGTGTGTAAGATTCTTATAGGTATTTTGTTACTTCCAAATCTTTGGTTGGTGATACTCTTGCGAGAATATTTCTCTACAAGTATTTTGTTATATGTTATTGCTTTCTAAATAATATGCTAGGCGACTTTTAGAGTGTGGGTTTTTTCTCCCAAAAGGGTTTTCTTCACGTAAATCACTGTATTGTGGTAAGCATGCTATTTATGTTATGTTTCTATAACTGTTGTAAATATTTGAGATTTTTTTAAAATTACCCTCACCTCAAGGTTAGTGTATGTAGTTTCTCTACTACCTTAATTTCCTTACATTTTTTAATGTGTTAAAGGGTCTTAGATTCTTGTGGGGTTTGAAAGCCTGCAAGGTTAGTGCTAAGTATGTTGATTATTCAGTTTCTTCTGGAGCTAAAATACTATCAGATGTTTTTCTTTGGTTTTCCAGATTTAGATGTTTTAATACGTAGGGCACGACTCATCTATTCATCAATCATAGATACTAGGGAAATGCGTGCTCCAAACTCATGCATGTTAAGTTTTCATACTTAGGCAATTTTAGGGCCAAATTTCTATTAGGGCATGTGCTAAATTTTAGGAAAGGTCCAATTTATTTTCTAAACTATCAGTAGAAAGAATACCTAGTTGAACCCTAAAGTAGGTTTGGAATAATAAAAGTGACACTAGGAGTGACAACATGACCGATATTGATCATAAGAAAGACAACTATTTTACATTTTTGGATTCTTCCAATGGTTTACCCCCCATCCTTTATCTTCTATTGAACCTAATATAGGACATAAAATAATGATCAATTGTTGAGGATATTGGACATTTGTACGTGCATCAACAAACAATTGTCTAGCATGAACAAAATCTTGTTTAGCTTCATTTGTATCATGGTCATAATTTTTTGTTCTCGATGCCATTTTAAAATTTTCTCAGCATAAGCATCATAATAGACCTTATTATCACAAAGGAAAGAAAATTAAAAAACTATGTGGATTCCCAAGTTTCTCATATATGCATTGCATCCTAAAGAAAAATCAAAATTGGCACCCAAGCATGCTATTCCAAAGGCTTTCGTCATTTCTCAACCTGAATATATTCCCCCTTTCAAATCCATTTCATGTCCCTATGTCCCAATATCCACTATCTTAGATACTCTATCATCTCCTTTTTCCATTTAAGGTCCCTGTGTTCCAAAATCCATACCCTCTTCTCCATCACAATCTCTACCTCCAAAATACATTTTCCTTCCATCACTCCAATACCCTTCAAGGTGTGTGCCAATGTTGATCTTGTCAAACATTTCATCCACCCATACACAAATATTCCAACACCCCATCTATTTTCCATACTTCCATCCCTCCCATCCAATCCATTGCTTAAATAATTACCCTAGTCCACCTTATCATCCATTTAATCTCCTATTTCTATTACCTTACCAACATCTTTGAGCAAATTTTGAATGGACATGATTCATTGTAACTCATATTCTAGGGGTACTATCCAAAGCACAAGATGCTTGAGTGCTTCATCCATCTCCTATCACGAGTCCATTATCTTCCAAAAAGTCAAAATTAAAAATAAAAGTCAAAGAAAAAAGAAAAAAAGTAAAGAGAAATAATCTATCTTATGGTGAAAACCACTTCTTGTGGAGTCGTGGACATGTACCATAATGAAAACTTGACAAATAGGTGTCATGTGTAATCCATTAACCTCTTGTACTATACACTTGGGGGCAAGTTTCGACCATGCTATCCTACCTACCACATCCTCCATGATCCCTCATCCTCCATTGTTCATCAATCTATCTACCTCAATATCCCCTTTTCCACCTTTGATTTTGGCAAGGCTAAGGATCTCCATAAGAATCATGCATCCCTTTTGCTTCACCTTATCTACACCCTTTAGTCCATATCCCTTATCCTATCCATCCCTTACTTCCATCATTCATTATCACCTTTGATATTGCTCATCCTGTCTCCATCCTATCCAAATCCATTCCTTGATCTTGATCAAAATTAAGGATGCAAAATATAAAAAATATTTTTAGAAACCTTTTGAGATGTCCGTTCATGTGGACCACATTCCATTTAGTTTGTCATGTCATTTCCCACATAGCCATATATCCAATCTCTTAGCTTGGATAACAATGTTGTCTTGATTTGATATATTCCTTACAAATCGAATCAACTTTGACTCCATAATAAGCCTCCTCCATCCTCCACTTATACATTTTCGTCCTACTAGTTCATTCATCCATTCAAAATATTTCATGCCTTGCTAGACATTGGGGCAAATAAACACATCTTGTTTGAGAATAAATCATGGCATACACATTTTACCTCAATCAGTGATCTAAAAACAAATCCCAAAAAAATTGAAAAATGTCCTGAAAAAACTCCAAAAAAATCATAAAATGTCCTGAAAATTATCCCAAACAAAAAACAAAAACCTAAAAATAATTCTGTTAACACCATCCTTATAAAAAACCTTTCTTTTTGCAACAACAAGCATTGAGTAGATACAAATGCATAAAAAGTCTAAAACACTAAGCTTAACAAGTCATGCATTAATAGATAAACCTACCAACTAGTCCTCAATCAAACCGATCACCTTATCTAATCAATCAGACAATCAACATCAATCATTTTGTCAAATGGTTGTTATATCTTATATAGATGATAGATACACTCAAAACTAGACACATCAATCTTATATAGGGTGGCTCATTAATGGAACCAGACATCATCATCATCATCAATGTTGAAACGTCACACAAATACTTAACAAAGACAAAAATTGGTATGATTGTTGATTCGTTGTTTGAGTGGATCTTATCTTTTATTAGTTTATCGTAAATCATATTCCTATGCTTCTCAAGGATATCCAAGTGATTAGAGAGGTTTGGATAGTTCATGGTTTTTTTTATTTGTCTTTTTTTTGTGGGATATTTTTGACGAATGAAGTCTTGGGACATGTGTTTTAGGTGTCTATGTTGGCACATTCTCATATGAGCAAAAGATCCTATGTAAACCTATGGACATGGATCAACATGCCTGTGACTTTCGCACATACCTCGATCTTTAACACACGCACCCTTAGATGGATGAGAACATTCATTGTTTGTTACAAGTGCATGTCAATGCAAAGGGAAACATAACACCTTGATTTTCTATATCTTGGTGTGAACATCCCCATTTGCTAAATAAAAAAGGCTCAAGGATAAAAATAATCAACACCAGTGATAGCACAATACAAAAGATGAAAATAAAGTGATATCAATCAAATCAGGACTTCAACCAAATTCATCTTATCAAGTCTTATTCATCATTCTCTAGTCTAGTAATCTTACTAACATTTCTTCCATACAATCATTTCAATCAATTAATCAATCAATCAAAGTGTGGGTATTGTAAGCAAAATCAAGGTCACAAAATAAGAAAAATAGAATCATAAACAAATATAAAACTAAGATATAAGCCTTAAAAAAGTTTTGATAACCCTAATTTAGAAGGTAAAATCATAAATTCAAACTGTGAGGATAGGCAAAGGGGTTCACCAAATATTGTTTGGGGAACAAAATCCCTTCTACATAAATATGAAGTAAATAGATATAAACCAAATCAGTAAGCAAATAATTAACCTAGATTAATTAATGTTGGGACAAATAAATGCAATAAATATACAAAAACTAAATATGATGGATAGGGATACCTAACTACAAAATCAATGGTGGAGGAATGATGCTAATGATGCCCTAAACTAATTTATCACCTTTAAGGTAAATCAAAGTGTAGGTATCATGAGCAAAAACAAGGTCACACTATGGAAAATAAATCATAAACAAATCTAAAAATAAGATATTAGACCAAAAAAATAGACTTCATAACCCTAATTGAAGGTCAAACCTATGGAAAAATTGGTTCACCAAATAATGTATGGTGAATACAATCCCTTCCACATAAATATGAAGTAAATAGATATAAATGAAATTGACAAGAAAATAATTAATCTAGATTAATTAATGTTGGGACAAATAAATGCAATAAATCTACAAAACCTAAATGTGATGGATAGTGACACCTAACTCTAAAACCTATAGTGGAAGAATGATGCTAATGATGTTCTAAGCTAATTTGTCACCCTAAAAGGCAAATCAAACTGTAGGTATCATAAGAAAAAACAAGGTCACACAAAAAGAAAAATCAAATCATAAACAAATCTAAAACTAAGATAAAAGACTAAAAATGAAGTCATGAACCCTTATTTAATAGGTAAAATTATAAGGTCAAACTTGAGTATACAAAACAAGGTTTACCAAATAGGAAGCAAAAGCCATTCTACATATATCTAAAGTAAATAGCTATAAACACAATCAATAAGCAAATAATTAACTTAAAATAATTAATGTTGGGATAAATAAATGCAATAAATCTACGAAAATCAAATGTGATGAATAGAAACACCTCATTCTAAAATCAATGGTGGAAAAATGATGCTAATGATGTTCTAAACTAATTTGTGATATCAATCTAATAAACTCTCACAATCTAAAATTACACTAAAAATATTATAGATCAACCCTACGTCCTACAAATACAATTCAGATGAATACAATTCTACTCAACCCTATGCGCTAGATATACAATTCTAATCAACCCTATGCCCCACAAATACAATTCTAACGACCACAACCTTGATCTATTATACATCTTTGATATATATAACCAAGAATCACCTACTAAATTATGCACATAAAGATCACTTACATTCATCCACCTTTTTAAGAAATTTGTCCACTCAATGATAATGATGTTCTCCCTAGTCAAAACCCCTCAAAAGTCAAAATAATGACAATGATTGATATTTAAGACAACATGCATAAACACCATATCACCTCTATAATGAGATGTCCATCTCATTTTTTAATCTTTTCAAAAATTGAATTATGCTCTACTTGCTCTCCCATAGTTTTGAGGACTACCTCTTAGGGCCCGTTTGGACCACGGCATATCGGCCGCAATTCTTGCATTCCGTATTCAGAATACGGTATCCACTGTTTGCGGTCGACTCTGAAAGATGGAATTGGAATTTCGATATTCCAATTTGACCAAAAAAACGGGCATTCCATCTTCCACTTGAAAAGGTGGAATTGGAATACCATCTTCGCATGCCCATTTTCGAATTCCAATTTAACGTGGGTCGTCGGGTCCGCGTGGGCATTTTAATTCCGTTTGACATTCGCGTTTTCGTTTTCCTCCGTTCGCGTGCCTTCGAAACCCTACTGTGCGGCGTGTAATATTGCTCTTGCTCTCCGGCATTTTACAAGTCTTGCTCACACTGTTTACTCTTGCTCACACTACTCTTGCTCTTCGGCGTTTTACAAGGTATGTTTACTCTTGCTCACACTGTTTTCCACAATACTCTGCATATGCAATCTTTCAGTGGTGAGGAAACTCTTTCGCTGTTTTTGGAAGCACACAAATTTCAATATCCACACTTCCTGACCCATAACATCCAGGATAGGAAGACATTTTCCCATCAAACTTATTTGCCCATCCACTTCTCACGCCGATTGGCCTTCCCCACCCAAAATCATTATCGTACATTGGAAATCTTGGAGAACTTCCCATCATCACA